>NJET01000215.1:0-26890 GCA_002591415.1 Ophiocordyceps australis | reverse complement strand
ACACATACACATATACACATATACACATATACACATATACACATATACACACACACATACACACACGATATCCCCCCTCCCTTTTACTGCTCGCCTCCTCAACTCCCGCTTCTTCTACTCTCTCACAGACACAAAACAAAGGCTGATAACCACAGAGGACGCGTGTGTGTGGGCATGGCGTAATGCAGGCAGCATCATGAAAAAGAGGGCATACGGCATCATGAAGGAGGCCATACGGCATCATAAAGAAGCGCATACAGCATCATGAATGAAGCGTGCATACGGCATCATGAAGAGTGCATATGGCTACCAAGAGGGGCGCTTTTGTTACAAGTCGTTTCATCGGCCGCCAGTACACTTGTACTTGGCACGCGCCCATGGACGCAACGGCGTGCATGCAGTCAATCAGTGTATATCAATCAAATCCATGTACCCGCAGTCGTCGGCCCTGCATCGACACACCCTCCCTCGTCACATGGCCGGCTTGCTCGTTGGGCACGACCAGAAGCAAGCAGAGGCTCTACAAGCGTTTGCTACACGCATACCCACAGCTGATGCTATAGACATGGCTCTCACCTATGCAATACATGGCCCATGTGCTGTTGTTGACGGCCTACGCCACGAGCATGGCTGTACAAGGGCTTTTCTATACACAAAGATGCGCCTTGGTGGCTCGCCCCAAAAAAAGCACCTTGACTGCCAAAGCAAAAAGACGTCTTGATGCCTTGCTCCCAAAGAGGAAAAAAAGTCACCTTGATACCTCGCTCCCAAACAAAAGACAGACATTCACTTCCATTCCTCCTCAACTCTGAGCCTGCTCTCACTCGCTCCCCACACACAGGCTGTTTTTCTTCTTTGGTCCATTAGCTTGCCTGTATGCACTCTGCCGTGCCCATACACGCCCACGTCTTCCGTCATCCACGTCCACGTCCACGTCCACCACTGTTTTGCAGACTCGTCACAGACTTGCAATCAGCCTCGTCAGAAGTTGCACCAAGCCCAGCTGCCACATCACACACCCTCCTGCTGTCTGGACCCGGCATTGCTCGTGGCAGATGTCGACGTCTATATAAGAGCCCTCACCACACCCTCTGCCGTCCGACACCATGCTCAAGACGCTATCCTCAATCGACCTGCTTCTCACTCTTGAGCCACCGACGCACTTGCTACACTACTCCAGTCATTTGCTCGCCTGCCCTGCATCTAAAAACTGCAACCTCCCCTCGCGTCACTAGCCCAGCCTCTAGCCCTCTGCCTTTGCATATCTTGCCCCGTCCACCTTGCTGCACCGCAAATAAGAGACAGGCCCCATCCCCTTGTCCCTTTGACCCTCGCAATCAACACCATGGCACCAGTCATGACGTATAGCCCAACCGAGTCCAATGCCTCTACAAGCATCTCCTGGCAAGAGCGTCTCGAAGGTGTGTGCTTGGCCCCTGCTCTGGCTCCAGATACAGACAAGAGGACCCAAGCCCGGCCCCGAGTCCCAAGACACTAACATGTACCGGTGCAGAGGCCTGCCGTCAGGCCAAGCTCCTGCCTCCCGTCTTCCAGCTCGTGTCGGACCGCCGCGGTACGTTGTCGCACAGGGCACATGTCCAGAGTCGGCCAGATGCAGTGACTGACACGAGTAGGTGGGAGAACGGCCTGGTCCAGCAGGGTCATTGTGCACGGGCAGATGGTCGAGGCCAGGTACTGGTACGACGGCAAGAACCTCAACAACGCCAGGGAGGACGCAGCCGAGTGTGCCATCAACTGGCTAACAGCAGCCACGGGTAACTCTGCCAGTCAAGCCTGGACTCAATGGTGAATGACGGCTCGTCGACCGGTGCCGGCAAGAGCCGCCGCCGCCGGGGTCACGCGGCAAGCTCTTGCAGCGACTCCATGGCGAGCCATTCCTCATGTGGCTCTCCGACCCTGACCTGGCATCGGGCGCCAAGTGGGCGGCCTGATGCCATGGCGACCAAGCCTACCGGCGCCTGGCACGGAGCCGAGATTTCAGCACTCTCCGGCGAGCCGCTTCTCGCCACGGCCCATCTCGACAGTGTCAGCGGGTGCCTGACGATCACCCAGAGTCTTTTCCGCCAGATGGCATCCATCTTGTATGTGTCTTGAAAGCAAATATACCATGAGCAATAAGGCGGTATAGGCAGCAAGCCGAGGCCAAACGTCACTTCACTTGTGCATGACAGCCTGACTGGCTGCAGCTTGCAGCCTGCAGCCTCTGTTGCCCGTCTGTACAAACTATGAGCCCAACAGACGCCACATGATGAATGGCAGCTTGCCACTCTTTGCCCATCTGCCAGCTGGTGCATGCGTCCATGAGCCATCTGACCCTTTTATGTCTGCCTATCCAGTCCTCGTCTTGTATCATGTATCATAGCTGTCTTTTTTTTCTTGTGCTTCTCGGAATGCCTAATGCCGTATATCGCCACCACTACTAACCTCGCCAAGCTGTCAAATTCGATTCATCAGGACCCATCTGATCGAAGCAGGTTCTGAGAGATCAGGTAATCCGTTGTATCCATCGCCTTTTGTCGTCGCTATATTTCGATATATACAACTCGGGATTTTTTTTTTTTTGGCGCTCTCTTCGATTCAGTGTGGTTATGCACTTGGTATGGCACGCGGTCGTTATAGCCTCTTTGTTGATCAGAGCTCGACGCAGACGTTACGACTGCTTTGGCATCACAAATTTGTGCAATTGAGGCAAATGGCAGACAGATTAGAGTCTGAGGAAGAGAGCAAAGACAGAATGAACGGGAGCTTACCTCCACCTGAGCAGATAGGTAGGTACATATGTGTACATACCTTGCAACTAGAGGACTAGTGTAACTACCTAACCTACTGCTACCTACTAGTAGCAGTAGTAATAAGAAACTCCCAGGTACGGCCTAGTCTTTGATCCGACCCGGCCCTCGTTGCAAATCTCAACATAGCTCTTTTCTCTTTGGTACGAGTTCACGATTTACCGTCAGGCTTACACTCGTCAAGTGCAATGTCTCCGCGATTGCGCTTGTGGTCAGCTTGTCGAGCTCTCGCGCTACGCACAAGGCCTCCTCCTGCGCCTATAGTAAAACCTATTCATCCTCCAAGAGCCATTGTGAGGAAATACACCGACGATGCCAACAGCCACCTTCCACATACGAGCATTCAGCCTGTTCAAACCAACGCCAAAGGGCCGACAGAAGCAGCTCAAGAGACTCAGTCTGCTCAGACCGACGACACCAAAGAGCCCGAAGAAGTTGTAGAAGAGGCAGCTGCAACGTCGAGCTCTTTTATTGACACTATAGACGATTCTGTGCTCGAGCAGATGATGTATGGCGGCTCCACGGCGCCACGCTTCTCCAAGCAGGCATTGACACCAGTCCAAGAAGAAACACTCTACAACGAGGGAAGGATCCCTTCAGCGGATACAACAGAAGAGACAGTAGCAGAGTCTAGCGTTCCAAGCTCTTCAGACACCGAATCCTTGATACCAAGTTCCCAACCGCGCATAGACAAAGAGAGTTTGAAGCAAGCAGAATTTGTCCCCAAAATATCGCAGCGCGCCCATGTACAAGACACTGTGACGACACCAGGTCACAAATTTCCGCTACCACAGAAACCGTTTCCCGCCGACTTTCACCTCAAGAAGAGGTATCATCCTGTCTTGGATCAAATCACGCGGCTCATTATGCGTGATGGCAAGCTTAGTGTCGCGCAACGGGTCTGTTGGAGTGCCCTATTCATGTCTTGGTACTTTGCTGACGAGTCGCATGCGACGGACAGAACATTGCCCTCGTTCTCAATCATCTCCGTACCTCGCCGGAACCCAAGTATAATCCCAGTATACCGCTTCTGCCGGGTACGCCGCCCGCGTCGCATTTGCCTCTTAACCCAATCCTTTACTTGACCCTTGCTCTTGACTCGGTCGCGCCGCTTATTCGGGTCCGACATCTGCCAAACGCCGGTGGCGGAGGAAGATCGCTTGAGGTGCCTGAGCCCTTGGGAATACGACAACGAAGACGGATAGCATTCAAGTGGATTCTCAACGTCGTCAACAAGAAACCGTCGCGAGGTAGCGGACGCAGACAGTTCCCTCAGCGACTGGCAGAAGAGTTGATTTCAATCATGGAGGGACGATCAGGCGCGTGGGAGAAGCGGCGACAAGTGCACAAGCTCGGCACGACAGCACGAGCCAATGTGCTGCAAATGAGCAGAAAGAAGTAGTACGCACAGTGTCTTAGCAAACTGCGACTAAAGCAGTCTAGAGTGACGTGGCCTGTCACCAATACTTGCCTACTACTACTTCCTGCTTTACAGCCGCAATAGCAGGAATCGGCAAGGTGCCGACGGCTACCAAGCTGAAGAAGAAGATCCCATCATGTGACAAGGGCTGAGCAATGCCTTTCAGACCGGGGGGTTTAAGCTTGTATTAACCTTTTTGTCAGAGGCTGCTCACGCGAGACGCACAGTACCGATGGGACACGTACCGCGGGAATACATTTATAGGGGGTTCTATATGAAGCATGCAACGTCGGAGCAACCAAGAGTTTGCTCTGACATGTAGACAGTCATGAAGAAGAAAAAAGCTTCAAGTCATGGCGATTGGTATGCATGCAGACTACCTACCTATCTCGGAGTTGAGTAGGGACTGCAGAGCGCTCATGAATAAGTGCCGTGGTCCAGGCGGACGAAAGCGGTGACAGAGGCAGTGGCAGTGGCGTTGCCAGTGGTAGTGGATGGCCATGGCCCCGCCCGGCTTCGCACCCGCCGGGGCCTAACCTGGAACTTGGCAAGCAAGGCAGCTAGGTTGTACGGGTTAGCTTCCTTCAACTCGTACTAGTTTGCCAAAACTCTCCCAGACCATCAAGACTCAGCCACAGCCATGTCTTGACAGGAGCCGCGCCCATGGACAGCCACTGCTTCGCTTGATCTATTCCTGTTGCATCCATTAATGCCCAGTGCTGGTGTCGAGGTGCACATTCAGGTCACGGCGTGACGCGTTGTAGCCCCCAAGGTCCAACTTTGCTCGCCTTGAGTCATTCCGTCTTTGTCTCCGCCTCTCTCCGCCTCTCTCCGCCTCTCTCCCTATTCCTCTCCCCATCCCTCTCCCCATCCCTCTCTTCGCCATCGACCGTCCCACGGCCTCAGCCTCGCCATCGCCCATCATGTCGGGGGATTCTCGACCCATGAGCATCGATGCCATGCTTGACATGGAGCGCCAGGAGGTTTTGGCCTTGCTCGAGAATAACGGTCAGACAGGCGCCTCGGCGGATGGCCTACGATCCTCATCGCCCTTTGCTGCTCCCCGCTCGCCCGTGCGAAGCCTGCTTGACATCGAGGAAGAGGGCCCTAGCAACACGCGCACCGCCCCTGTGGTGCAGGCTCCCGTTCGGAGCATGCTCGACATTGATGGTCCTGTTTCGGCCACGCACCCTCCGGTCCGCAGCATGCTCAATCTCGACTCACCACCATCCCCAACGCCCTTGTCTCTTCATCGAACCACCAGCCCCGTCTCGCCCGGATTCCGCCCTAGTGACCTCTACGGCTCCCACAATACGCGAAGCATGTCTGACGCTGGTCTCAAGCCCATCGAGTTTGGACCTCGTGCTGGCAGCCGCAAAGATCGTACTTCCGAGTATCAATTCTCTGGCATCTTGCCGCACAGCTCGGGTGTCCCCAAAAGGGCCCCGCCTCCTTCCAAGATTCTTCATTCCACTGCCTCGTATAGTGACGAATTGAGAAGCCCTGGCTTGACAAGCCTACAGCTTCCTGGTGATAGGGGCCGACGCGCTGCTCCTGGCGGACGCCTAGGTGCTCAATCCAAATCCCCTCATAATCGATGGGAAGCTCGCTCGCGTTCACCCGCCACTCTGTCGCCCCGCCTGCCGCCAAACAAGGCCATGCTTGGCGACGGCCGCATACTCGACATCAACAGCGCCTACCGCCGCCTCTCGGATGCCAATCTTGCCTTTTCTAGTGGAAGTCTGGCCCAGTTGCCTATGCGCAAGCGATCTGAAGAGAATGGCCAAGGAAGGCTATTCAAGGACTACCTCGGTCCCGACGGCGAACATCTCGACTCTAGCGAAGAAGAAGATCAGTATACGTCGGACGACGAGGACCGTGGCCGTAAAATGGTCCCTCGGAACCTGGATGCTCATGGTCAACACAAAGCCACCAAAAGCAGATCACGTTCCCGCTCGGGTCATGAAGAACGACAGAGCTTGAGCTTGCTGGCTGCAGCTGAGCAAGAACGTATGTGAAATTTTCTCTTCTCAACCGACAAGAAATTGCTAACCTCGCGATTTGAATGACAGGTCACCAAGTGGCTTCTCAAAGAGAGCCACAAGCGGCGATGCAGCAGCCAGTCTACCAGTATAGATCCCTGATCCCCGACCTCGAAATCAAAATTACAAATTCATCGGGCGATACCGTCAAGCCTTCCAAGGGGGCGATTCATCCCAATACAAGTTATGATCAAAGCCCCTCTGGAGCACCGTCAATGGTTGACTCGGACGACGAGGCCGACATGGACGACATCAAGAGGGCGCAAAAGCTGTCATTCTCCATGACCAATATTATATCCCACCCAGAGTCTCATCGATCGATCCGCATTATTTACCGAGGCGAATACAATAAGATTGTACAGCAGGCAGAAGAGGACCATCACAGGCTGCGCAAGTACCTGGTGGCTACTGACCTAAGTGATGAATCGACTCACGCTCTGGAGTGGGCGATTGGAACGCTACTGCGAGACGGAGACACGTTAATTGCTATATACTGCGTGGATGAGGAGACTGGCATTGCCATGGGCGACAGTGGGGGAGGAGCGGTGCCTGATGACCCCAAGGCGATGCGAGAGCAAGCAGCAGTTATTAACACCATGGCCAACTCTCGGTCGGCACCGGCTCCAGCCAATGCCATTAACGCCTTGACAGAGGCGAAGCGTGCGTCGGAGCTGAAGCGACCATCAGCGCTACATTTGCGCAGCGAGTCGGGCGGGACGCCGGGGACGTCGCCGGCACCACACAATGGCCGCGGAGATCGCGCGGGGCGTGCCGAAGAGGAGCGCAACCGGGCCATTCAGAGCATGACGGAGCGAATTTTACGGCTACTGCGCAAGACGAGGTTGCAAGTGCGCGTGATTGCCGAAGTGCTGCAATGCAAGAACCCACGACACCTCATCACCGAAGTCATTGACCTTGTGGACCCTACCTTGGTGGTCATAGGAAGCCGCGGACGTAGTGCGCTCAAGGGGTGAGATATGTCCCTTGATTCTCGCTTTTTTTTTTAAGTGAAAAACGTCGTTGGGCAAAGGACCATGCTAATAATTGGCAGGGTCATTCTTGGTTCATTCTCCAACTACCTTGTTACCAAGAGCTCAGTTCCTGTTATGGTGGCCAGGAAGAGACTGCGCAAGCATACCAATTTCAAGCGGACGCCGGTACCACAAGTCAATAATCTCAACAATCCGGCTGCACGGAGTTTGGCCAATGCCAAGGTGGATTGAAAGGACTCATGGTTGTATTGGATCAGGTTCTTTTGGTAGGCCAGCCACGGCGTTTGTCCTCCCCCCCCCCCCAAAAAAAAAATACTCACTAAAAAAAAGAGGCCCTGGCATCAATGGAGATGTTTTTTTTTTCCTTTAATTCTTGACTTGTGGCGGAAAACGGACAAGGAAGAGAAAGTAGTGTGACATGCCTACCTAGAATACGCCTCTTATTGGCGAGCGGCTAGGAACTTGGATGTTTCGAGTGTGAAACTTTTGTCAACAAACAGCGCACTACAAGTGTGGTAAGGATATCGAGCAGAGGCATTATTGACATGGTATATAGCATACATGGATTATGCTCTCGGGTCTTTGCCACGACTGCCCTGGGCCCGTTTTGCTTTTTCCTTTTTACATGGGCAGTGTTAGTGGGACAGTATTAGTGGCCGGCTAGGAAGCGACGCAAATGAAAATGCGACATGTGCTTTACGGGCCGACAAGCGATGCAGCCGCCAAAGGCAGCGCTAACAAGTGCTTGTGTGACGCAGACAGTACTGGCGTATGTCTGTATGTAGGGTATCAAGGCTATCTGGATCGATGTACGCGACTAGGTATGCAGGGATGGCGAGGGCATGGGCAGGCGGGAAAGCAGGCAGGGGATGCACGACTTGTTGGTTATTTTTCTTTCCGGCAGAGAGGAGACGCGGTGATGCGATGCGATGCGCGCCGAGGCGAAATGGACCATGGGATGGATGGGGAGATGGATGGGGAGATGAATGGGAGATGGATGGGATGGACGGATGATGGGTGAGGAGAAGGTGAGATGTCAAGAGGTGTGGGTGCGGGGGAGGGGTCACGATGCAACTGGCGGCAACAGGTACATGGGTACGAGGGTACGGTACATGGGTGCAAAGTAGACCCAAGTGCGATGACGAGTCGGCAGTGGCCCCTGCGTTGCCAGCAAGAAGAAAAAAGCAAGGGCCAGAGAAGCGTCGGACCTCTGAGTGTCGGATGAGATGAAGAGGGCTGACTCTTAGCCCCAAGTAAAAGACAAGGGGTTGCTTGACAGTGGGAGCTGGGGGTATACGGCTGCGCACTTACATAGTGCTATATCTGCATCGGCGCTTGGGTCAGCTGCAGCAACGATAGCTGTCTGACAGAGACAGCTGCGGGGCACCAGCTTGGGCTGGGGGGGCGCCAAGTACCCAGGTACTTTGTCTCCATGCGCCGTTTAATTGAGTGCATAAGGACAAGTAGGCGGTGACGACGGTGGAACGTGGCGGGAAGAAGCGCAGCATCTGTCGCAAGCTGCTAACAAGAGCTACGCCTTGGGCGAATCTGATAGCTGAGGCTAGTGCGAATAGGTCTAGCAGTGTTCCGCATAGATAGGTCTAGGTAGGCAGGACTTGTGTATCTGTAGATAGGTACTACTAGTAGCAGGTAGCAAATACGCAAGGACTTAGCAGGAAGCTTGGGCCACGAGACATGAGGCATGCCATCAGGGCATGGCACAAAGCAGTGTGTAGTATATACTAGATGCGTTGGCAACTAGTACCTACTAGTAGTAGTAGTAGTAGTATTACTACTAGTAGTATCTCAAAGGTGTGTAAGCAGTAGTAGTACTATTGGTGATGAGGTGCTAGGAGTAGTAGTAGTAGTAGTAGTAGTAGTAGTAGTAGTAGTAGTAGTAGTAGTAGTAGGTAGGCCCTGCTTGCACTGCTTGCACTGCTAGTGGGCTCGTAGCTGGCAGATGCGCGCCGTCTCTGCAACGGCGAGGCCAAAGGCAAGACGGAGGGGCAGGACGCAAGAGAAAGCGGCAGAGACGAGAGAGAGCTGGAGCGCGTAAAGGGCAGTTGGACAAGTGGGGTGGTGTCTGCGACATGGGCTGGGCGGATGGATCCTGAGGGCGAGGCCTGATTGGACGCAGGGCCACAACGGAGGACGATGAATGGCCCCAGCCTCCTTCTTTTCCCCGGCAGCGACGACGGAAGGCATGCACAAGCTTGCACAAGACTGTATACCTACCCAGCAGGTAGTGGGTAGTAGCACGAGTAGTAGCAGGTTAGGTAGTGGTAGGTAGCAGTAGCAGTAGTAGGCATGTACATGCATACACGTAATGAGGTACATGAGTTATGCAGTTGCAGCGGATGGGGCCAAGGGCGCCCTGGACTGGACAGCACTGGCTGAGAGGGGACCTGGGCCTTTTCCTCTCCCCCCCCTTCCAGCTTCCATGGCTTGGACTCCTCACCTCTTCACCGTCCCTCCGTGACCATCCAAGCCGCATCGCTGCTGTTGAATCATTATCTGTCATCGGCTCGGCTTGTCGCGCACCACGCTGGCCCTGTAGCAGCTCCCTGGGACATCTCTTAGAGCACAAGGCGCATTCCATCCAGCCTCGGGACCCTCGACGACGAGCCTGTTGCCATTGCGCCCGCCTGCGACTTGCGCACGCGGCCCATTGCTGCCACGGCTCTCCAGTCTTGCCCCGCGACTCAGCGACTTAACCTAGAGCCACTCGACTGCACATGCCCTCTGGTCTGGTGTCTTTGTCTCGCCCTGTCTCGACACCCGCTGGACCTTGTTGCGCGCCGGCTCCATGCCTTCGCTCTTGACCGTCAACAACCACATATCTCTCATCAGTGTCAGCGTTGCGCCCAGCACCTATCTTGCGTCGGTGGTGATTCTGCTCATCTTTGTCGGCCTCTATCTGCCTCGGCTCTCTGTGCGCCTTCCGCGCCTGCTCTTTGCGACAGCAAATCTGCCCTTTACTGCCTTGACCGAGTTTGGGCGCCTGTTGCCCACAAAGGCCAGCGTCCCAGTCGTTGACCATCAAAAACCGCTTCCAGCCCTGCCACCATTGACAAGCAAGCGCAATGTCGCATCCCTTGGACGCTCTCGAAGACTCGTTGCAGGATTTTCCTCCCAGCCCCTTGAGTCTGCGACACTCGGAGCCGCCGACGCCCGAGGAGACCATGTCGGACCACATGCACGCTCGCCTTCTCCTCGACGACGACGACGACGAATCGGAGACGGCTTCCGTCGGTGGCTTCTCGCCCCCAGCATGGCGCAACCTCGGCAACGGCGATCGAAGCCGCGGCTTTTGGAAGTCGGCCCACCAGGTGGTTCAGTCGCCTCACCGACGTTCCTATAGGAGTCCCAGGCTCTATTTCCACGACTCGGATGAGGGCTCTGATGATGAGGAAACACTGCCGAGCGAGCATGACATGATTCTCGAGCAGGCCATTCGGACTCGTTTGCCCCAGGGGAGCTTGAGTCCCGACAAGGGCACCAGCCCCAGCCCTGAAGTGATTGCCCATGGCAAACTACAGCGTCAGGTCAATGGCAAGAGCCCAAGTCATTGCCCCGGAGCTGTTGACGGGGCCGGTGTGGCTAGGAGGGATAACTGTTTGTCTCTTGTCTTGGCTGGCCTTGGGCGTTGGGCGCTGCTGATGAGGAAACGTCTAGTTATTCGCCTCGCTCTTCGGGCTGACATTCAGCAGACGACACAGCCCATAGATAGCGCCATTGTCTTTGTGCAGAAGCAGTATCGCTCGCTGACGTCGACATGGTTGACGCTCATCACGACGCTAATTGTAGCCGTTCTCTCCATCTCCACGGCCAAGATGCTGGTCAAGCCGGCGGCGCCGCGGCCCGTGGGCGACCTGGTCAAGGTGGCTGGGCTCGCACGCTCCTTTGAACCGCTCATTTACTTTTCGGAGCCGGCAGTGGCGCATGTGCGCGAGCTGCAGTCGACGAGCATTGCCATCTGGGACCTGGGCGAGTCGGTGCGCATCAGCGGCATGGCGGATGCCGACACCATTGTGCAGAGTCTTGACACGATTAGCGAGACGATGAAGAAGCTCGTCTTGGACCTGACGCGCTTCCACACGCACGTTGACGGCGACGTTGATGCGTACGTCTTGGTCTCCCCGCCCAAAGCGGGTGTCGCGTGGCTAACCTTGTCTAGCATCCTCAATGTCATGGACTGGGCCAAGCTGCACCTGAACCGGCTCAACACGCGGCCGCCGCCGTCACACCTGTCGCACGCCTACGACAACCTGCACAACCTCTTG
This sequence comes from Ophiocordyceps australis, assembly GCA_002591415.1. Classification (NCBI taxonomy): domain Eukaryota; kingdom Fungi; phylum Ascomycota; class Sordariomycetes; order Hypocreales; family Ophiocordycipitaceae; genus Ophiocordyceps; species Ophiocordyceps australis. Next base: position 15,343 of record NJET01000215.1, on the reverse strand, counting down.
ACAGACGCCCACGTGCTTGAAGATGCGTCGGGAGAGCCAACCAGGCTGGGCCGGCTGACAACGGCTGTGCTGGGCATGTCGAATCCGCAGCGCGAGCAGCGCATGATTCAAAAGCTCTTTGACGCCTTCATCTCGACTATTGAAGAGGCCATTACCGACGAGCTGGAGCACTCGGTCGGCCTGTTTGCCCTCTTTGACGACATTGACGACCACTTCTTGCGCCTGGCACGCCACGTTGCCCACGAGTCGTCGACGCAGGACGAGTTCCACGCCGAGCTGCTGTCTGGCCTGTGGGCGCGCATGCTGGGCACCCGCGCTGCCGAGCTGCGCAAGTTTGAGCGCAACCGCGCCATTTTGCACGACGTGCGCCGCAAGACGGTGCGCAACAAGGGCGCCCTCGTCGGCCACCACGGCAAGCTGCTGACGCTCAAGGCGTCGCTCGAGTCGCTGCGCGGCCGCCTCGCCTCGCACCTGGTTCGCGGGCTCAACTCGAGCGCCCTCAACCTCGAGGACCAGATTCGCGGCATTGCCGGCGTGCGCGACTACCTGGCTGACATTCGCCGCCAGCAAAAGACAAAGGTCATGGAGACTCTCTACTCGCGCAAGCTGCCTCTGCCCGAGATTGATGCCGCCCCCGACCACTCGTGACCTGCTTTGCTCTGCTTCCTTCTCTGTCTCCCTGCTTTGGCGTATCATGTGGAGAATTGGCGTTGAATTATCCTCTGCCCCCTACTGTATTCTTCTTTGGCCCTTGCCACTCCCCTCTCATCTTGCAACCAAAGCGCCTCTTTGCCACTCGACACACCTTTATCCCTCATCCCATCTTGACTTGTCCCTGCCGCCTCATTCAAGCCTCGAGCCCACTACCGGCACCGAGTCCAAGTCTTGTCTCGGCCAGAATCCCTTGTCGGCCCCGCTTCCAAGCAAGGCAAGGGAGCCAATTTTTTTTTTTTGTTTTTTGTTTTTTTTTGTTTTTTTTCCCTCTCGTCTCTCGTCATTTCTTCTGCTTGCTTTTCTCTCCTCTACCCTTGCTCCCCTCTCTCCTTGCAAGTACCTTGCTTGTTGTTTTGGCCCCCTGGTTTCTCCCTTGGTACTGTTGGCTCGCAGTGGCGCTGGGAATTCTCTTCTTCTTCTTTATTCACCTGTGGCGGCACGGCGTTTTTGCACAGCCTTCGCTAGCCAACTGCCATGACATGGTGGGGGGAGGAAATGTTGTCTTGTTGTCTCTTCCTCCTTGTCTCGCCGCTTCTTCTCACTACTGTTTTATACGCATGGCAATGCCCCGCATACATAGTGCTCGCCTGCCTGTGTCTATTCTGCTCCTTCCTCACTCCCCATACCAGGCACTGTAGGTAGCAATAGACCGTGTAAAAGATGCCTGATATCCCGTCAAACCTGACGGCTCCAAGGCGACCTTGGCTCTCCTCTTCATATTCTTCTTCCTCCTCATTCCTCTCCATGACGCACACACAAACATCACGATCCCAGAGCAACAGTCTTAACATGAGCCATTCATTACAACTCCCTAATTCGCACATCGTCCAGGTCAAGGCCCGTGGAATCATCGCCATCATTCGTTCTGAAGGGGGTATAGGCCTTTGTCCAGGCGCTCTCTGCGAAATAAACCATAAACAACCGAGCGTCCTTGCTTCCAACGCCATTCCACAGCCCACCTCACCGACTAGCTTGCTCACGCAGCACCGCCAATGCGGCTGCGTATTGCTGCCCTTCATGGCGTCGTCACGCCAAAAGGAAAGCTCTCGTCCTTTTTCGCCTGTCTTCCGTGAGAAAAAATAGCAAACAAGTCTATGCGGTACATCATGCAACCGTCGGGGAAGCGGTTGCCAGCTGGTAGTCATGTTCCGTCGCTTCCAGCCACCAGAGTTATCATGCTATAAAATGCTTATAAAGCGAGACAACATGGAAGAAAAATGTACGTCCAAGACTTTGGGGCAGGACAAGGAGGCCTCAAGTCCCTACTCACGACTTAGGCCTTGCTCTCCTCCTCCTTCTTGGCCTGGCCGCCTTCAGGCATCTGCTGGGCCTTGACATATTCGTCATAAACTGCCAGCGCTTCATCCACCTTGGCCTTGAGCGCGCCTTCGTCCTCGATGCTGTTACAAAATCAGCAACTGTCACAGTCAGTGCCAACGCGGGCGCCACTTACAGGTTTACAAGTTCCATATTCTCCATTTCGAGAAGCATGCCCGTGATCTTGCCCGCCAGGTCTGGGTTGATGGCCTGGATCTTGGGGAAAATGAGCTCGCCAAGCATTTGCTTCTGTTGAGCAGGTTGTGCCGCCGCTAGCTGAGATTGGAGCATAGAGGGCGCATTCATCTCAGCAGGACGGCCAGCTTGGTTGCCAAAGTTGCCATTCCGGCCGCCATTGGCATTTCCACCGCGGCCCATTGCACCCGGCTGGCGGTTGTTGGGAGGATATCCAGGCATGCCGGCTCCGGCCATGCCACCTGCGTTGGGAGGCACTCCAGGCACACCACCACGGCCACCCTGAGGAACTCCGCGGCCCGAAGCAAGGGCTGCCTGTTGAGCTTGTTGCATGGCAGCCATGAACTGGTTCGAGCCGGGCTGTCCGTACTGTGGGGGGAATTGGCCGGGCATCGTATACATGTTGGGAGGCATTTGCTGAGGGACGCCGCCACGACCACCTTGCTGAGGGTAGCCAGCAAACTGACCAGGACGTCCGCCCTGCACGCCGCCAATGCCCATGCCAGGTTGAGGAAAGGGCATGCCGCGGCCGCCTTGGGGCATGAAGCCCGGCTGCTGGCCCGGGGCGTAGAAGACTGGGGGCTGCATGTACTGTTGCGACATGCCCGCCGCCGCTGCTGCCTGCTGCATACGCAGCTGGTTGCGGGCTTGAATGCTGGCCTCGAGCTGGTTCTTGCGAACATCCTTGCGTTGCGCCAAGGCAACATACAAGGGCTTGCCATTGACCATGCGTTGATTCATCTCAGCCACAGCCTTGGTGGCATCGTCGGGATTGCTAAAGCAAACAAAGCCGAAACCCTTGCTCTTACCGAGTTTCATGTCCGACTTCTTGTCCGACTTTGCATCGCCCGATTCCTCGTCGTCGCTTTCCTTGCTGTCTTCCTTCTTGTTCTCCTTGTCCGCATCCTCCTTCCTGTCTTCGCCGCCCTCGGTCAAGTTGTCTCTCATCACCTTGGCCGACGTGATGGGACCAAAGTCAGAAAATATCTGTCGAAGCTTCTCGTCATCAACCTCATCGTCTAGATTCTTGATGTAGAGATTAACTCCTTGGTACTTGTTGGCCTTTTCCTGGCGAGCCGCCTCATAAGACTTGCGAAGCTCTTCCTCGCGCTCGTGCTTCTTTTGAGCACGGCCGACATAAAGATCCTGTCCGCGGAAATCCTTGCCGTTAAGCTCTTCAACAGCCTTGAAGGCGTTTTCGTGAGTGGTAAAATTGACAAAACCGAAACCGCGGCTCTTGCCATCCGGATCGTGTGCCAATGACGACGAAGTAATGTCTCCGTATGTCTGAAACAGCTCACGGAACTCGTCGTCGGTAACATCGGGGGCCACGTTTTTGACATAGATGTTGGTGAAGTTGGCCTTCATCTCCTCAAACTTGCTTTGGCGATCCTTCTTTGGAATATGATGGCCGACATAGACCTTTTTCTCGTTCAACAGCATGCCATTGACATGCTTGATGGCCTGTTTTGCGGCCTCGTCGGTCTCGTAATGGACGAATCCATAGCCCTTGGAGCTGCCATGCTCGTCCTGGGCTACTTTGCAGCTAAGAATATTGCCAAAGGCAGCAAAAGTATCGTGCAAGGCTTTGTTGTCAATCGCCACGTCGAGGTTTTTGATGAAAACGTTGCCCTGGCCAGTCTTGCGAAGAGCCGGGTCGCGCTGCGACCACATGATGCGGCAAGCACGGCCCTTAATCATGGTGTAGTTGAGGTCCTCGAGAGCCTTTTCACCATCGCTCGTTGAATTATAGTTGACATAAGCGTATCCCAGAGATCGGCGGGTGACGGCGTCACGGCAAACGCGGATCGAGGCGACAGAGCCTATGCCCGAGAAGAGCTCGAATAGCATAGCCTCAGTGACTGAGGGATCGAGTTCGCCAACATAGAGAGAAGCAGAGTTCTGCGGATGAGGGGCAGCCGCGCCTGGCGTGGGGCCAGACGCATCGTCAGAGACAGCGCCCGCCACGTTGGTGTCCATGGCGGGTGTCTTGACATCGCCGCTGCCGTTGAGAGAAGTGTTACCAAGTTCATTGGCGAGCTGATCCACAGCGCCCGAAGAAGTACTGGCAGCCATTTTTATTCGCTTTGGGTTATCCGTGATTTAGAAATCAGCGATGCTGTGTCAAGGTTAGCACCGAATGGGGCAGGGTCGGCCAGGACGGGAGAAAATAATGCTTCAAACTACCTACAAATAGGGCAAGGTCAAGAATTGAAATGGCAGCAAAGACGCCTCAAAGTACCGCAGGTCAAGAGTCGTGGAAGACGAAGGAATTGTCTTCAGTTGATTGTATTGATGGCTCGAGCGACGTCGCGCGAGGCCACACAAGGGTTTTTTTCTGTTTTCAATTTTTTTTGGAGTTTTTTGGGTTTGCAAGGACAAGTTCTAGGACAGAGAAACAAACTTGTTCCACTGAGCCGACTTGTCGTCTTGTGTCCTTTTATGGGAGGGTTTTGGATAATTTGAGTCGCGTGTTGGAAAGAAAAGAAGAGAGGAAGAGGAGGGAGTCCGTCGGGATAGTAATTTTTTTTTGACCTGCAAAGTCTGCTTGCTCTGAATGTGGAGGTGGAGAGAGGGTAGTGGGTACGTACCTGCACATGTCCAGACTGCCATTACACACTACTAGTAGCTGTACTCCTACCTGGGCACTACTACTAGCAGGACTACGGCTGGTAGTACTGTACATGTGCGCGATTACAGTGGGCTTGCTGACCACGCGTGCAGCGACCTCGAATGCTCTTGTTGGCCTTGGTCTAGGCCTCTGATGCTCACACTGTATCACGCACTGTAGATCTAGAATCATCGTTATTCTGCTGTCGATGTTACGCATGTTGTGACTCAGACGGAAAGTTATAGAGAAGCTCGGCGACACTCCCGTTGGTGCGGACCTGAGCAGATTTAAAATTCACTCTGCTGTTTGTCTGTCGGCTATAACTTTCTGGCTATGCAGCTCAACGGCAAAAATCTAGACAGCCTGTCACCAGCCTCATATAGCTACGAATATTGCACGACAAATTGCCGAAACCAGTCAACTTAATAGACGCCTCCGGCCTTGTTGACGTGCATGCTGCCTGCAGAGCAAATACAGTGCCTTTGTGCGTTATATACTGTAGCCATGCGGTTCTCTCTGCTCTGCCCGTAAACAGACTACTATGCTCGAGGCAGGTAGGACTGAGCGGCCGTGGCGCAAATCGCCTTAGTGTGGCTGAGCCGCACTACTGGCCCCAATGTCCCACGATAGCCAGGCCCCTCTCAAACTTGGTCGTCATCACACGCCTCTATAGCAACGCTCGATAGCTGTTGACTGTCTTCGCCTTTTAGCCATTCCATACTCTTGACCCTGATTTACCGCTTGTTACCTGGGCATGTCTGCCAGTCGGCCAGCTGCACTTGCCGCGTCGGCCGACTAAGCAACTCTTTGTCTTGGCCAAACAGCGACCACTCAGCCGAGCTCCCACAATGTTTTCTACCTTTACCGGTACGTCGAGACGGCCTCGGAACATAAACCTCAGCGGTCAAGCCGGAAACCCTTTCAGCAACACATCATGGAGTCCGTCCGTTGTTTCCAACACCACCAAGACGGTCATTGATGCACACGCCGATCGAGAGAAGCGTTTAGCCGAGCGTCGTCGTCTCAAAGCCGTTGTCAAGATCCAGAGTTTTTGGAGAGGTTACCAGGAGAGAAAGGCCGTGTCAGAAAGACAAAGGTCCGACTTTGATGACATACTGATCCGGAATTCCAGCCAGTGGTTACCCACTGCCTTTAAGCTGCTGCTCGCCTTCTTCTCGCCTCGGAATAGCAACGATGTCCAACGCGCCGTTCAGTTTGCTCACAATGTCGGCTCTGTGCCTCTCGATGAAATCACTGCCGGCCATCTTCAACTCTATCGATTGCAACGCTTCCTCATTATTCTTGTCCAGTCTTTGGACGCCAGTGCGTCAGCGTACGTCATTCCTGCATCTCATTTAAGTGTCGATGTTTTGACATGGCACTTGCAGACAAAATTGCCCAGATTCTTCAGACGTGCTCCTCGGACTTATAATGAATGTGGCCTTCAAGGTCCCCTCAGCCATCCTAAGGGTGCTAGACGAATATTACAAGGCCCTGGGCCTTCTTTGCCACACCCGGGCGTCACATCCTCGGGGAAATGCCATGGTCGCCGCTTTTCACATGCCTTTGAACGTGGCCCCAGATGCAGGTAAGTCGCACAGCAGCACTTGTGGCTCCATGCTACCAACTAACGATTTCCAAAATAGACGCTTCCATTTACAAAGCAATAGCCTTTCAATTTTTGACGCGTGCCGACATTTTTCTATTTCACGAAAACATCTCCCTGTTTGCATCACAAATTCAGCTCGAGAAGCTGAGCCAAGCAGTCCAGGATGGATACTCGGCCTCGTCCAAGTTTCCCGCTTCAGCCAATGGACTCCTCTGGCTATTGGCTCATTTCATCAACCTGGGTCATTACTGTCGGAACAGCCAAGAGCGCATCATTTATACCAGCATCCTCACTGCGCAATTGTCAACTTTTTCTTCAGAAATTAAGCTTCGACTGGAAATCGCTTCGACAAAGCCAGAAGCACACAAGGACCGGGACGAGGAGTCATTAATACAGCCACTGCCGTCATATATTTCGCATCAGCTGCTCGCACTTGTGGATCGGGGCGGCATTGGTGAATTGCTCAGCGTGTTTTCCAAAACGTTGATGGAGTCTTCTCTCCATCATCTTCAAGGAGTCAGCGCCTTTGCCAGTTACATCTTGACACTGCTAGACTGCTTTCCTAGCCACGCTGATGCAACCCGTATGCGACTGTTTCTTGGAGAGATTCCAACAGCTTCTGGATCCGTTCCGACAGTTCAGTCTCTCTGGCAAGTCGCGAAACAGACAACAGTCTTCGCCGCTTGCAAAGCAGGGCCTGATCAAGCGCTTACTACTCTCCAGGGCTATTTGGCTGGCTACGCTGTGGAAAGCTCAGATTCTCTCCAAGAATATGATTGGTGCATCATCCTGCTTTTCCTCGAGCTCTACATCTTTGTGCTTCGTCTCAGCGATGACGAGGATTTCTTAAGTGGAATGAGAAGCCTGAAAACTGGCAGCAATTCTTCAAACCTGCATCTTCGATCTTGCAGCTTGTCTCTGGCGGATATCGAGGCTCTCATTATTTTCCTCAAAAATACGGCCTTTACTCTCCGCTATAGAGCTAACGACTTCATGCGAGTATCCAATTCAATGGGCCCCACCAAACACATGCGTGGCAGCATCTATTCAGAACTTGTTGATACCTCTGCCCAGGCTTCAATTTTCCCAAAAATGCCTACCAAACTGGATCTGGAAAGTCTTCGAGCAATACTCACAACGGCATTCAAGATGCTCTACGAACGAAACTCGAGAATACGGTTTCTGTCCCAAGATTACTGGCTCATGACAGCTGACATGGACGAGCAAGAATTTATTAACGCTGTAATGGCTGAAGGGGTCCGACTGGGGCAAGAGCATGCCGACGACGCAACTGACGACAATTCCGATGGGTCTGAAGAAGAGGAGCCAGTTGCGCAAGACTACCACTCAATCGCCGTCCAGCGCGTCTCTCGCAACGCCAGGCTCGAGAGGCTGAGAAGCGAGCAAATAAGGGCTCAAAGAGAACGGAAGCTGGCGGAGTTGGGCCCCAAGCTTGAAGTACTCAAACATATACCCTTTGTCGTCCCCTTTGAAACTCGCGTCAAGATGTTTCGCGAGTTTATCGATCGCGACAGGAGGGAGCGTACGACTGACAGAAACATCTTCTTTGAAATGAATCTCCGCAGACGTCGCGCCGAAATTCGACGTGGCCATATCTTTGACGATGCCTTTTTTCAGTTATACGAAAAGGGCGACGAGATCAAGGACGCTCTGTCGATCACTTTTGTGGATCAGTTCGGCAGTCCTGAAGCTGGCATAGACGGAGGCGGTGTGAGCAAAGAGTTCTTGACAAGCATGGTTGCCGAGGTCTTCGGCGACGTTGACAACCACAAGGCTCTTTTCGTCTGCAATGAACAAGGCCTCTGGTATCCCAACCCTACAGCAGCGGATATTGTGAGGGAGGAGTTGCGGCAGCAAGGTTTGACCGAGTACGACATGGAATGGAATACGGCCATGACCAACTTCACGAGAAGATATGAGTTTATGGGCCGGATACTAGCAAAATGTCTCTACGAGGGTGTACTAGTTGACCTGGTTTTTGCAGGCTTCTTCTTGCTCAAGTGGTCGTCTGGAGGGAGTGGCCAGGAGAACGCATACAAAGGCAGCCTCAATGACATGCGCGACATGGACCAAGAACTTTACAGAGGCATGCTGCAGCTCAAGAATTACGACGGCGATGTATCTGAGCTCGACTTGGACTTTACCATTGAGGACCATGTCAATATTCCAGGGCAGCCGGTCAAGGCGCTGACGAGGAATTTGATTCCTGGGGGCGACAAGACAGCCGTCACCAACGACAATCGGCTACTTTACGTGTCATACACGGCCCGACATCGATTGGTGGTGCAGCCGATGCTGCAAACCAATGCCTTTTTACGGGGTCTTAGGTCTATCATTCGGCCTTCTTGGATCTCCATGTTTGATCAGTTGGACCTGCAGCGTCTGGTGGGCGGCGATTCAGAAGACATTGATATTGATGACCTGCGGCGCAATACTGTCTACAGTGGCGTCTATAGCATTGGGGACGATGGGGAGGAACATCCCACTATTCAGTTGTTTTGGCGCGTCGTCCAGGACTTCAACGACGACCAGAGGCGCGCCGTTGTCAAGTATGTCAGCTCGACGCCTCGTGCGCCCCTCCTAGGCTTCTCGCAGCTAAGACCCAAGTTTGCAATTCGCGACGGAGGGTCCGATGAGACGCGGTTGCCCAGTGCCAGCACCTGTGCAAACTTGCTCAAGCTGCCTGTGTATAAGACTGAGCAAGTAATGCGAAACAAGCTTCTCTACGCAATCAATGCCAATGCCGGGTTTGACTTGAGCTGAAGCTTACGGGCTGCCATGGTTTTCTGGTGTTTTATGTTTGCTTTTACAAAGCTATTGTGTCTATTGAATCTTTGGCAGATATGGGGTAAGGCGGTGCACAAGCCCTTTTTGAGCATGACTGTGAAGGACTTTGTTTTGAGAGGCAAGCAGCTTTTTTTTTCCCTTTAGAACAAAGACACATAGCAAACATGCATTGAGCGTCAAAGATGTTGTACCAAGACTATTACGTGTCGTTTACATACGAGATTCACAGTGTCTACTTGTTTAGATAGAGTTATATGCATAGCTTCAACTTGGTGTGCACTGGTCCACCGTTTAGCTCTGGAAGCTCTGCTGTAAAAGGGCTGGCTTTTCGTTGAGGAGGTGGAGAAGCAATTGGCCAAAGAGGCCATTGGCCCAAGCGAACCTAAGGATGAAGCGGGTGAGCAGCAAGACTCAAGACAGCACATGAGGAAGCGAGCTTTTTAGACGCACCAAGATCTCGTCCAGCGGGTTTGATCGTGAGTGTTTACTGATTCATGAATAAGGCCAAGGCCACTGGTGGCGCCCATGAGCTGTTTAATGCAAGCAGTAATCTCGTTGTCGTCGTCAGAGGTAAGAGCCTGTGTAATGACGCCCATGGGCCATGCCATTCCGGGACCAAGGTGAGGGCCGCCCGTGGCATTGAGAACAGGACCGACGCCATAGTAGGGGTTAGAGCGGCTCAGGACAAAGTCACGGGTGCGGCGATAGATGGGGTCTGAGACGGGGCGAAAGCCTAGATGCGGAATGCTGAGCAGGGAGGGTATGTTGGCATCGTCCTAAAGCCAAGGTCAGGTAGGTACAAGAGGCAAGACAAGCAGCAGGTATTGGATTGGGGGTGGTGGGCCAAGGCTCACCATGAGGTTTGAGGAACCAAAGCCATCGATTTCAAAGGCATAGATGTCGCCATACTTGGGGTGGGGGACGACAGCAAACTCTCGGACAGCCTTGTCAATGGCGGCAGCCATGGTGGCCATGTCTGAGGCAGTCTGGGCATCAATGGGCTGCATGATGGGCACACAGTTGCTGAGAAAGCGCGAGAACATCATGTTGGCGGGAATGAAGTGCTGGTAGATGGTGGAGTCGTCAGAGGGACGGAAGAAGCTGCGGACAAGGCCAATGTTGCCGACAGTGGGGTTGCCAGTGCCAGAGTTTGACACAGTCTCAGTGGCACTAGTGGCCTGGTTGATCCAGGTGTAGGGCGACTTGTTGAGGCGGCCGTCTGGGGCATAAGTGCCCTCCATCATTGCACGGGCGACCTTGAGGGCCTCGCGGACGGCATCGGCCCATGCAAAGCGGGCAAAGAAGAGGGCGTCGCCCGTGGCATCGTAGTAGTCCCAGGACAGTTGCAAAAAGGCGGCAAGCGAATCAAGCTCGTACTTGCACTCAAAGACGACGTTGGGGTCGTAAGGCGGGTGGACGTCGGGGGCTGCTCGAGGGGCCAGGCTGCGGCGGGCAAAGCTGGGGGCGAGCTGCGACTCTGGCGGGGGCTGAAAGGCATTGCAGTAGGGGAAGCGGCTAATGTAGCGGGCCTGGAGATTGATGGCGCCACGGTAGAGATGGGCCATGGCGCTTGACGAGGCGAGAATGGGCTTGTACGACTGGAGCTGGTTGGCGCTATCGCGGAGCCACATGGCGTGAATGTCGCCCGTGGAGACAAAGGCAAGCTGGGCCGGCAGTGGTTAGTGTGCTGCTGAAGTGGCGGCTAGCATTGCATCGCCCACCTCTTGGTCGGCATTTTCTGCTGATACGCCGTGCCAGAGAATCGTGGTGTCAACAGTGTTGGGCCAGGTATTGGCAAACAAGCGGTGCAAGTCTGCATCGGCAATCTGGCCCCTGACTCCCTCTATGGTCTCTTCAACCTCGGGGACAAGATAGGTGCGGCATCGCACGTCGGGCCTCTGCGACGGATACTGGAAGCTCCCGGGCGAGTAGGGGGGGTGGCGGCGAGCAGCATAGTCGTCGTACTTGGGGCAGTCGGCGGGTATGGCCGCCTCGACCAGCAGGGCCACGAGACTGGCAGCAGCAATGGCAAGCGGCTTCATGGCGGGCAAGCGACGACGACGCGTCTTGTTGTGGTGCAAGAGCTCGAGACTAGCGGCCGTGTGACAGATAAACAAATCTCGTCTCTGCGTTCCTGCATTCCCGAAGGGCTCCCCGAAGGGGCATGGCTGGCATTGTCTCTGCTTTTGTCTCTGCTTTCAACCGACAACAGAGTCTTTGGGGATGCGGGGTAGAGGCCTCTTGGCCGTCAAGCACTGGTCTCACATTGCGTAATGTGGCCTGCCAGCTGTCACGAGGCCGCAGCGGCTCGGCCGAGGTGCTTGTGCAGACGACGCTCTTTGGTGTTGCCCGCCAACAAGGGCTGGGGCTCGGCCCATGTTGAATCGACTTGAGACGCAGCAACAACCTTGATGACGTTGGCTCCATGTGCCCAAAGACTTGCCTTTTCCTCGGCTCCAGTCGTCTCCAGTCGGCTCCAGTCGTCTCCAGTCGTCTCCACCTGCTGGCCAATTACTGCCGGCCAGTTTGTCAGGACCCACCAACCTCCAAAGCTCTTTGCTCTCTTCGTCTCGGCTAGACCTCACCACTGCCGTGCTTGGCTGGCTTCGGCCCTCTCCCTTGCACCTCGACGCTCCTCCCCTGGCCTCCACCCATCGCCTGGCCCCTTGTCCTCGGCATCACCCTGTTGCAGAGTCTCAGCCATGGCGGCCCCAGCGCGCTGTCTTCAGCGCAGCAGCACTCGAGCCATTTGCGGGTGGCGACTGGCACGCTTGGCCCTCGGCCCGCCCTGCTGCCCCTTGGCCGCAGCCAAGACTGTCGCCCCCCCCGGAGCTGCCAGCCAAATGCCCAGTGCCCGCAGCTTCACCGCCAGCACCGCCCTCTGCTCTTCTCGTGAGCCCGCCTTTGATGCATCCACGGTTGAGCGCGAGTCGGACCAGGTCGACGTCTGCATCGTCGGCGGTGGCCCAGCCGGCCTTGGCGCCGCCATCCGCCTCAAGCAGCTTGCCAACGCTGCCGGCAACCAAGACTTTCGCGTCCTCCTTCTCGAAAAGGCCGGCGACTTGGGCGCGCATATCCTTTCGGGAGCCGTAATCCAACCCTCTGCGCTCAACGAGCTGCTGCCCGACTGGCTCCACCCCGACAACCCCAATCGCTTTGCCCATGCCACGCCCGCCGCCAAGGACCGCATGCGCTTCCTGACCCGTACTGCCTCCTTTCCCATGCCTGCCCCTCCGCAGATGAACAACCATGGCAACTACATTGTCAGCCTCAACCAGTTCATCAAGTGGCTAGGCGAGCGCGCAGAAGAGGTGGGCGTCGAGGTCTATCCGGGCTTTGCCGCCTCGGAGCTTCTTTACGACGCCGTTGATGGCTCTGTACGCGGTGTTGCCACAAACGACCTCGGCATTGGCCGCAATGGCAATCCAAAAGACACTTTTGAGCGCGGCATGGAGTTTCATGCCCGCGTCACCATGTTTGCCGAAGGCTGCCATGGCAGCTTGAGCAAACAAGTCATCAACAAATTCGACTTGCGCAAGGACAGCCAGCACCAAACCTACGGCCTTGGCCTCAAGGAAGTCTGGGAGGTGCAGCCGCAAAAGTTCCAAAAGGGCAGCATCCTTCACTCCATGGGCTACCCGCTGCCCCGAGACGTCTACGGCGGCTCCTTCATGTATCACTTTGGCGACAATCTTGTCAGTCTGGGGCTCGTCGTCTCACTCGACTATTCAAATCCCTGGCTTTCACCCTATCAAGAATTCCAGAAACTCAAGCACCATCCCCTCTTCAAAAGCGTCCTCGAGGGCGGCAAGTGCATCTCGTACGGTGCTCGTGCCCTCATTGAAGGCGGCTTTCAATCCATACCCAAGGTTGCCTTTCCGGGAGGCGCCCTCATTGGCGACTCTGCCGGCTTTGTCAACGTGCCCAAGGTCAAGGGCACACACAACGCCATCAAGTCTGGCATGCTCGCTGCCGAGGCTGCCTGGACAGCCATCAATCAGAGCAGCGATGGCACCGTCTTTCTCTATGACTATGAAGACTCATTACGCAAGTCGTCCATCTGGAAGGAGCTCAAGGAGGTGCGCAACATGCGTCCTTCCTTCCACAATCCTCTCGGCCTCTATGGAGGCGTCGCCTACTCGGGTCTTGAGGCCTACATCTTCAAAGGCCGTGTTCCTTGGACCCTCAAGCACAAAACGCCCGACTACGCCAGCACCAAGCCGGCAGATCAGTGCCCCAAGATCGAGTACGATAAGCCCGATGGCAAGATTAGTTTCGACATTCTCACCAGTGTCTCTCGCACCGGCACAAACCACCAAGAGGATCAGCCCGTCCATCTGCAGGTCAAGGACTGGGACGCTCACACCAAGTCTACGTATCCTGCTTTCAAGGGCATCGAAAACCGCTTTTGCCCTGCTGGGGTCTACGAATATGTCAACGACGACACCAAGCCGCTCGGCGTTCGGTTTCAAATCAATGCACAGAAGTAAGTCGAGCCAGTTTCGACAAGGCCATGACATTCTGCTGACCAAGCTCGCCGCCCCAAGTTGTATCCATTGCAAGACTTGCGATATCAAAGCACCCAAGCAGGATATCAACTGGCAAGTACCCCAAGGTGGTGAAGGTCCCAAGTACTACATGACCTGAGGCCCCTCTTGGCGTGGGACCAAATCTGTCCTTCGTTTTTGGCGCGTTGGCAATTCTGCTGCGGAGCAAGGCAAAAGCTGAACCGGGCGCCGGCAAAGCGCGCTTGCAAATTGTACGTGAGGAAATACTTGATTGCTGGCTGTCCTCTGCAGAGGGCGTCGTTTACTGGCATTCAATATTCGGTCAAGCCGAGCTCAACCTGTATTCAGCATGGGGCAGACCGGGCATTCCACATGTCCGTTCCAGTCGCCCGGCCGAGATGCCGGAAGACGCGACAATGCTGAGCATCGCTGGCACTCGAGTGCAAATAGAATCATAGTACGTCTCGCGACGACGAGCAGATAAACAATCAAGCCACTAGCCAAAAAAAAAGACACTGTGTGAATGCCGTAAGCGCCCTAGACAAGCAAAACGTCATCCGACTGGGCTGTTCCAGATTGCTTTTTCTCTGGGTGTTTGCTGCGACGCCGGCTTGATCGGTCCAAGTAGCGGGGCGAAGAAAATGTTAGTGCGCTACTTTCACGAGCGAGCCACTGCATCGGGGCTGTGTGGATAGAGGTAGCAGTACTTGAGGGACCCGGGCGCAGCAGAAATTTTGTGCGCCGCGCCTTGTACAAATATCGCGACGCGCGCAGAATGCCGCGACCAACAGAGCGTGCCAGTGGGATGCAGTAAGAAAGCAACCCAAAGGCCAGGGCCTAGTCCAGCCGTAACCATGATTGCAAGAGCTCATGTGGCTGGAGAGCATCGACGACAGACTCGTACGCAGCAGACCAAGCGCGCTTTAGCCCGCCGCGTCATGTACCGCCCGCGACTCAAACCACCAGCCACTCAGAAGCCGCAAACAGCTTGGAGCCGCCGGGCCAAATGGTTGGTCAGGAGATCCATGACTCACTCTCAAGCCGCGGCCTCCTTTAGCAGCGGCGCAAAGGCGAAAAAAAAAGTCTGTCAGAGTCAGGGTCGCGACATCAACCCTGTGTGTCAAATGCGACGCCAAATGTCGCCACTGGGCGCGCCAAACAAACACCCAGATGCACCACCACGTGCATCCGTCCACTTGCACGCTGCCATGTTGAGCAGTGTTTGGTCGACGCAAAACGTTTTGGTTTTGTTCAACCACGGACGTCGCTTGCACAATGAGAGCAAAGCGTCATGGAAAATGTAGATGGAAGAAGGGACGCGTCATGCGTGTCAAAAGAATGGCGCATCAATTCAGGGGAGGCTTTGCGTGTTTCAGACGCCATGTCTGTCGGTCTCGACGTGTGATAGCCTGTGAGGGGGTTGTCGGAGGGGTGGCCAGAAGCAATTTCCATGTCAGGGCGATAGCTGGTGGGCTTCAGTGGATTCTCTTTGGAGGGAGATTGGGAGGGAAGCGTAGCGGCCGAACCGGCCGGTCCATAATTTCCAGCCGCCCAATTTCTCCCCTCCCCCCTTTTCCCCTT
>NJET01000214.1:0-27290 GCA_002591415.1 Ophiocordyceps australis | reverse complement strand
ATTTTTAGGTTTAATATAATATATATATTCTAGTACTTTTTATTATAGCGCTAATTTACTATACTACTACTATTAGTATACTAGTTTATAATTTATCTATTAATATACTAGTAATATTAAGTATATATATATAAACTATTACCCTACCTAAGACCCTACTTTAGCATAGGTAGGTAGTAGGTACTATATAGTGGTCCTACTAGAAGCCTTTGCATTCTGGAAAAACTTGGGCCTGGTGTAGCCTACTCTAGAGGCACGGCGGAGCGAAGAGAAATGGAATGAATGAATGGCTCTGCACCACAGAAGGTGGTGTGAAGAGAGAAGAGAGCTAGCGAGCCAGAGGGCTCTACAGATATAGGTGTGCAAGCTGACTAACATGTGGAGCCCACAACAACTACTACTACTACTACTAGTCGTACAAGTCATCTCATCGAACGCCTTGTCCCATGTGTAGTAATTATTCAATGTTTTTTTGATCCCAAGGTATGCAGGGACATTGCATGTCAGTCTTGGTGAGGCTTCCGACGCTAATTTTTTGTGTCCAGCCAACTAGCAACAGCCTCGCCTCAATTTCGGCGGTCCGAGTTTACAGTCCATCTACATCTCGCACAACACGCAATACCAAACTGTCAGGCACCGCAGTCATTTCCTTCTCGATTCAGCCAGTTTGTATTGATAGGTAATCAAGCGATAATGGCTACCATCAACGGCAACGTGCCGGGAGCTGATGACAGGCCAGTGCTCTTCTTGTACGCTTCGCCGCCGCTCGATCCCATCTTTTGTTGTCGTGTTTGGCATGTCTGATGCGTCCTGTCGGTAGTGACATTGATAATTGCCTGTATTCAAGAAGTGAGCTGCCGCACTTCTGCGCCTGATGCCATTAGTCGATGCGTGTACAAGGCTGACGTCTGCCCTAGGCGCCAGGGTCCATGACCTCATGGTTGATCTCATTGACGAGTACTTTGTCAAACACCTCGAGATTCCTCTCGAAGAGGCCACAAGACTTCATCAAGACTACTACACTAACTATGGCCTAGCTATAGAGGGCCTCGTGCGCCATCACCAAATCGATCCCCTCGACTACAATTCAAAGGTTGATGACGCTCTGCCTCTGGAACGTGTCATCAAGCCCAATCCCGAACTGCGCAAGCTCCTGGAGGATATCGACCAAAGCAAGGTCAAGCTCTGGCTTCTCACAAATGCCTACGTCACCCACGCCCGACGTGTGGTGCGCCTGCTTGGTGTCGATGATCTCTTCCAAGGCCTAACGTACTGCGATTACGCACAGCAGCCTCTAATATGTAAGCCGCACCCTGCCATGTACAGCAAAGCCATGCGCCAAGCGGGAGTCGAGCGGGTCGACAAGTGCTTTTTCGTCGGTACGTGGATCTCTAGCTTGCGCAAGACTATTTTGAAAGTTGCTGCTCACAACTCAAAAGATGACTCCTACTTGAACTGTGTCAAAGCAAAGGATTTTGGCTGGACAACGACTCATCTCATCGAGCACGAATTGCCACTCCCCTCAAGCCCTGCGTCACAGCATCAAATTAGACACCTGCTAGAGCTACGTGAGATTTGGCCTCAATTTTTCAGGGGGAGAGACGCCTAGAGAGATTAATGCCACGGAATGTAGACTCATAGAATAAAGCATGGTCCAAACTCGGCGCTAAAGCCGAGCCGCAAAATGTGTCGTGCGACAAGATAGTCAGGGCCGTCGGATGCTGCGAATCACTGCGTCGAGTCGGGCCAGAGTCTGATCTCTCTCCTTGAGTGCTTCCTGTCGCTGCGCCTCGGCAGCTTTAAGGTCTTCTTCAAGATCTTTAACAAGACGTGCCTGATCCTGCTGGCTACTTTCAAGTCCAGGGAGCGAAGAGATGAGGTACTCGATCTGTTGCTCTCGTACAATCAAGTCTCGGGACAGTTCCTTGAGACCTGCCAGGAAGTCGTCGGCAGGAAGCGGGTCGACTGCACCCTGCCATGAGCAAAGTGATGCTATGTATGTACAAAGATGTTGTCAAAGAAAAGACCCACCTTCTTTCTGATGCGGCTCCTGCTTTATGTCGCGAACCTTATCCTTGGGGCCAAGGGTCTCGAGATCGTGTCGGCGATGGACAAAGTGAAGACAGGCGACAAGCTGCTGAGCAAGCTGCAGACGCAGGCCGTTAACATCTCGAGATGGCAGCTGCACATGCAGGGACATACCTGATCAACAGCGTCCTGTAGCTGTGTTAATCTGTCTCCCATTGTGGGCAGAGATATGGTTGGGTGGGTGATGTTGATGCCAGGCGCCAGGTCGAGGTGGTGCGGAAGAATGTGGGCGACTTGACACTGTGTGTGGCTACAGGGTAGTTGTAGTACTAATAGTACCTCTCGGTACATGCTACAAGATTTGGGTGGCGGGCGCCGGACCACGGGCAATCAATCCTGCGCGCGACCGAAGTGAACACCTTTTGTCTTGTCGACACATGGGACTAGGAGCAGCTGATGCTCTGTGACCTGTGCTCGAAGCTCAATTGCCACAACACGACGGTGATACGAGTAGTCCCTAGCATGCATGTGCGTCATTCACAACTTTCTCATTCTCCAACAGAAGTAGCATTGCACCACTCGACGTCGAGAAGGCAAGCCGTCAAAAGGGCTAGCAGCCATGTCAGGCCAACCACCGCCAGGAGGCATGCAGCGCCCCTCGCCCGAGCAGATTGCCGAAATCCAGCGCAGAGTGGCCGAAGATGCGCAAAGGGCTGGGATGACGGTGCCAGAGTTCATTGAGCATATCAAGAAGCAGGCAGCCGAGCAGCAGCGGATGCGCATGATGCAGCAGCAGCAGCAGCAGCAGCAACATGGCCATGATCACGATCACAGCCACGACCACGATCATGACCACGGCCATCAACATCCGCAAGCCCAGCAGCAGCCCATTACACCTGGGCCGCCGAACCCAAAAGCCATTGCAGTCGCCCAGTTTCTCAAAAACCAAGACCTTAAGCCGCGGACCTGTATCCTCAACGGCGAGCGCAAAGACATGTTTAAAGGCAAGTCGCCCAGGCCGCTGTCGCCTGGCATATCAATCGACTAATCTGGTGCCTGGCGTCTTGCAGTCAAGAGAGCCTTGCGAGCCTTGCAATCCCCCGCTTACCAAAAAGCTCGCAAGAGGAATCCGCTGCTGCCTGAAATCACGGATCGAGCCTCCATTGAAAACACGTTTAAACTGCTTCCACTCAGTATGCTCGCCCTACGTGTGTCCAAAGTCGAGCCCCAGATGGGTACGAATGGCAAGAAGCCCAAGCGCGTCAAGGGACAGTGGACTGTCCGCATAGAGCAGCAACAAGAAGCTCAGGACGACATGTACTATGCCTGGCTATGGGAGGGCAGCCAGGTTAAACGCCAGCTC
Organism: Ophiocordyceps australis; assembly: GCA_002591415.1. Taxonomy (NCBI): domain Eukaryota; kingdom Fungi; phylum Ascomycota; class Sordariomycetes; order Hypocreales; family Ophiocordycipitaceae; genus Ophiocordyceps; species Ophiocordyceps australis. Next base: position 23,899 of record NJET01000214.1, on the reverse strand, counting down.
TACGCAGCACTTGCCCTCGTCGTCATCTTTGCCATTGTGCTCTATCCGCTGTGGCCGCTCAAGCTTCGTCAAGGAGTATACTATCTCAGCTGGGGCCTGCTCTGTCTCTTGGGTCTTTTCTTTCTTATGGCCATCTTTCGCGTCATTCTCTTTTGCTTCACCTACTTCGCAGTTCCACCTGGTCTGTGGCTCTACCCTAATTTGTGGGAGGACGTATCCTTCATGGACAGCTTCAGGCCTGTATGGGCCTGGCACGAAGTGAGTGGCCTTGTTATTGTTTCCAAATTTGCCTATGGGGGATAATGGCTGATTATATCTTGTCTTGTCAGTCGGCCGAGGAAAAGAAGGCCAAGAAGAAGGCCAAGAAGAAGGCTAGAGCAACGGCTACATCCTCGGGTAACGTGAGAAATCCTGTCTTGGCCGCTGCCACGGGCCAAATGGCGCCGACCACTGCGACGACGACGGGTACCGACACTCAAATCCAGACGGGCGATTTGCACCAACGAAGCTATATGGCACCAAAGGTGGAGGAGTTGGCTGATGACGAATAACGGAGACGGATTAGAATCGGAGGAAAACACAAAGTACAGTGAGGGATTATTTCAACTATGCAGATAGTTTCTGTGCTAGTGGAAATTGTGGCGATTCTAGTATTCTTTGTAGCCTGAGCAGTAAGTGGGTAGTGAATGGATCCTTGGAAAGCCTAGCAACGACAGGACAAGCAAGAAGACTCGATGTGAGCCTGGGATTGAATTGAGAGCTAAGCCCACGAGTCAAAGATATTTTTCCTTGTTTCCGACAATTGGTGAATATAAGGCGCAGACAATGGCCATGCTGGCCTGACTATCGCTCACTGCCAGCAGCACGCTCCAAGTACCAAATAGCCCCCTCAGCCATGGCACAAGACGACAGTCTGCCGCCGGCAGTATCGGCCGCTAGCTTGACCGACTCAAGATTTTGAGGAGGCCCATAGACATGGTAAAAGTACCACACCTCGCTGAGTCTTGTGCGGCCGTCATCAGTGGATCCCTTTCCTGCGGCTGTTTCGTTGTATCTGGGGCCAGAGCATCCCAGGAAAGGAAGCAATCCGAAGCCGACGGTGAGGGCGCGTTGCAATTGCGAAAGGCTATAGGTAGTCGTGTTTGAGGGCGTGATGCCCTTGTCTGAAAGCCAGGCAAAGGTAGGCAAGGCCTGGTGGAAAGCCACGGCAGTTTGGAAAAAGTCAAAGAGGTCGTTATGTTGAGCTGCAGCTCCGGAGCTCTTTCACTAGCCAGTTAAAAAAACAAAACCAAGAGCATAACAGGAACAGACAAAGGCTCACATAGCACTGTGTGTCAAAGGTTGAAAAGCAAGTGGCATGCTTGGAGTATTCGTGGGCCCAGAAGATCCAGTTGGGATCTCCTTGACTGACCCAGTATTGCTCCATGTAGCTGAGCAGGCCCGTCTTTCCATGTGGCCCGAACCAACCATCAATAGGCTCTCCTGTATAGGGCGGTACAGGTACCCCATGCGGGGTGCCAGTGGTGGTGTTGGGAGACGGCTTCGGATCGAACTGCCGGCTAAGGGGGAGAAGGTGGCATCTTAGGTCGACTTGTTGTGGTTGGGCGCAAAGCCGTGTTGCAGAGGCCAAGAGGCACGAGACTCACCTCAAATCACAGTATTGTGTATAGGAACCTTGAATTGTGGATTAGATGGCTGCGCATAGCAAAAGAAGGAAAGGCGCATATCTCAGGGTACCGTTACAAAAGTCTGTCAGAACAAGACGAGCAATTTAGTTGTTCCGCTTCTCTAATTCTGCGGCCAAGTCTGGGGGTATGTACCAGGCCAGAGACCATGAATAGTCCATGCATCTCGAGGATAGATCTGACGGCGGCTTTCAAGGCCAGTAAAGGTATTCCATATCTGCGTTGCGACCTGCAGTTCCCAAGATGCTCAGCGTACAAGCAGGGCGTGGACAATGGTTGCCAAGACCAACCACCAGGCCGCCCCGGGTCTCGGTGCAGCAGCTGTCGACGGGCTGGCTGGGCAACGAATGGCAAGAGCAGGACAGAATGGGCTCGTCTGCTCAGGGGTGCATGTTAGTGACCACAGTCGGGTAGAGATGGGCAGAAAGTGTGCCACGTACCCGAGGCGCAGCGGGGCTTATGCTGGGCCGTGACCAAAGCATTCACGACAAAGCAAGTGGCAAGAGCAGAGAGCAGAGAGCAGTGCATCTCGAAGCAAGCGGGATACTGTCGACTAGCTCAAGAGGAGGATTGGTGAAGGTGGCAAGGCCAGATGGCGGGCGATGAAGCTTTGGCATCTATCAGCAGTCGGCTCAGGGCCGGGGCTCCAGGGTTGCATCTCGAGGGTTGCATCTCGAGGGTCAGCAACTAGTAACTAGTAGTTGGGGCTGGGCTGACATGAGTGCTTCCCCAACAAGGCACAAAAGCAAGGCTATATACATACAAATGAGGGCCGTCTTTGTATGTACATGTACATGTATGCTCGGGGTTATTTGGGGGGACAACAAGCAGAGGCCAAGGCATGCCATGACAGACACGACTAGAGTTGCTTGTAGAGCAGGACACTGTCGCGGAGCTCGCCACTGGGGCTGATGCCGTACTTGGGCACGGTGCCCGCCTCGACATAGCCCAGACGCCTGCAGACCTGGTGGCCTGGACTCTGGGCCTCTGCGTGCAGCAGCTGTGGCCATCAAGTCAGCAAGCAGCAGTGGCATGCAGCCATGGACGGCACGCACCAGCAAGGTCCGGCCAAGCTTGGCCGCGTCGCGCTCCAGCGCTTGCACCAGGGCCGTGGCGCCTCGGCGGCCGCGGAAGCTCTGGTGCACCAACAGGCTCTCGATGCTGCCGCGCGAGGCAGCCGTCTCGGACGAGGGCAAGGCCAGCATCACGACCCCCACAATGTCTGGGCCCTGGGGCACAGAGCCTGCGGCGTCGCTGCCGGGCCTCGTCAGGATCCAAATGAGCCGCTTGCCCTCGCTGACCTCGGCCATGCGTGCCTTCCACCACGACAGCAGCTTCTCGTGCGACAGAGGCGGCACAAAGGCCATCATGGTGCCGTCGTAGGTGATGCACGAGGCTTGCAGGGCCGCCAGGTAGGGCGTCAGGTGCGCGTGTGCCTTGCAGTCAAACGGTAGCACGATGCCGCTTTGCGGCGACGCCATGCTATGCCTTGGGCGGTCAACGAGCGTCAGTCAGAAATGGCCGGTGCTTTGTCTTCAAGTCGCCCTTCAATCTTGCCCACGCCTTCTCCTCCCTGCACGCCGCCCAGCTGCTAGGTACATCCCTATCATCCATCCCCATGTCCCTTGCACAGCACATGACATTTTACACCACTTGGCCGAGGTACCCTATTTCGAGCCAGATACTGCTAGACTTGTGTAGGTAATCAATTGCCTCCCAGCCCACCTGTTTGCACACCTCCACATACATAGCCAGCCAGACCGACTCACCGTGTCTGGTGCCCATCATGACATTTATACAAATCGCCACTGTCAAACAAGCACTCGTAGCCCCCCTTTTCATCCCTCGACAGCCATCATTCAATTTCAAGCAAACAAACAAGCAAACTACAGACTCGCGTCTCGCCCTGTCAAGTGCACTTTGGCTGCTTAATCGGCCTTGTGGTTCCCGTTTGCTCCCAATATTCCGTCCTTGAGATCCCGCATTCCCATGCCATCGTCAAGTCGGAAGTGTCCGCCGCGTCTGCGGCTTCGCCCGCGCAGCCACGAAAAGAGGCCGAATCCAATCCCTGCGACACATCCCAGCGACAGCAAAGGGTGCTCGGAAAAGGCGACTCGCACGTCCAACAACATCTTCTCAAACACCGACACCGTCAGCTTGTGCTTAATGACATTAGGCCCGTATACAATCTTGTCGAGTGTTTCCATAATGGACGTCCGAGAGACGAGAATATGGTTGCCGGTAACCGTGTTGTCCCAATATCTCCGGTTCTATTCTCACGTCAGCTTTTCCCCCCGACATTCATCAACAAATGTCAACTCACGTCTTCATCATTGATGACAATGCGCTCGCCGTCCTTGACGTCAATGCCATACGTAGTGCGGATCCAGCGCTGCCAATACAGACCATCCACCCAGGCAAATGTGGCTTCCTTGCGGCCAGAAGTGTCCATGTTGATGCGTATTGCCTTGGCCGCCCGCAATGCTCTCTGGTCGCCCCGGTCCTCAGCCTCTTCAATACGCATCTGCTTAGCGTCACGAAGCTTCTTTCTCTCTAGCTGGAACTCCTGGATTTGCCGGTCGATCCACTCGTTGGCCGCGCTCTTCATCTCACGCAGCGAGCTCTGATATGCCTCTCGGTCCTCATGGTTCAGTATGCCCAAAACGACAATCTTTCCGTCCATGATTTGGCGCGCATTTGAAGGCGTCAGCTCAGGAACCAAAGGTAACCAGACCGATCTCATCCAGTCGAGTACGCCGCGAACGTCTCGCATCTCGTCGGGAGTTAGTGGTGGATAGTAGGTCGGACGACCTTCCCGTGACACGAGCAGCCTCGGCCACGTCGTAATCTTGAACCTATCATACATTTTAGCGTCGTTTGTCTTGACAAGTTTGGCGTGGCCAATGAGGCTCAGCGGCAGTCGCTCCAAGGCGGCAAAATCCTCGCTAGTTGTTGCTTGGTCGTAGAAATAGACAAAGATGACATCTTCAGTCTTTTCAAGCTCTTTGAAAGATTCAGCGTCGACATTGGGCACGCCGCTGGCCATGTCAACGGCTTTTTCAGCGTATTGTACAAAGTCGCCCAGTCCTCTAAGGCCCGCGTACTCGGCCCGCTCGCCACCCTTGAAGAAAATAATTGTAGGGTAGGCTGCGACGTTGAGATCCGACTTGCAAAGGTGGCGCTCAACCTCGCAGTTCACCTGGCCAATATTGAGCTTTCCCTGCAAAGATTTGGCTAATTGATCCCAGGTGGGCGCCATTGCCTGGCAATGATGGCACCATGGAGCATAAAACTTGATGAACCACGGGTCCTGTGTCCTTGTTACAAGCTGCTGAAAGCTCTCCGAAGTCAGCGAGACGGAAATCCCGTTTGTATTATACACGGGACGCGGCTTATGAGGCTTCTTGTCTTTGGACAGGTCGCTCGTGACCGTCTTGTCAGATGCATCAGCATTTTTGGGTTCGGCCTTTTCCACGCTATCATGGGCATTGGCATGCTTGACATCTGGCTGTCCGACTGAACTGGCAATAGCCTGTGGCGCCGTGTTCTTGTCTGACACTTTGTTTTCAACTTTGCTGGCAGGATTGCCAGTCGACTTGTGCGTTGAATCAGCCAGCGGTTGGACAGCGTCAGACTTGGCTTTGCTCTTGGGAGGTTCTTTATCACCAGGCGCAGGCAAGTCGAGGGTTTTGGGCCGTGAGCCAGGTTTCTCCTTTTCAAGTATAGCCTCGATAAATTTGCTGAGATCTTCCATGTCTCTATTGCCCCTAATCAAATCAACCTGCTGTCCATTTTCGTAGAGTACTGTGGTTGGAAAGGATTTGATTTGATGTTCTTCGCAAAAGTCCGAGTACGAGACGCAGTCAATCATTCCAAATCTAAGGTTGTAAAATTTCTCAAATGTAATGTCGTCGGCCTGCTTCGACGTGTAGTAGAACTCGTACATGGTCTGGTAGGTGGGCGCAAAGTCGGCGCAATGAGGACAATAAGGACTATGTTCCAATGAGCCAGCGGTTAAGCAGCGTTTAGTATGAAAAGACTAGAGCCTGCAGCGCATACCTGAAGTGTTTGACAAGTAACAGTCTCGACTTCTTGACTTCTTCTCTCCAATTTGCCGGCGAGAGTTCCAGCATTGGAGGCACCGTGATGGAATTGAACGTGGTCGGCTTCGTTTCCGAGTCGCCTGCTTCGGTGGACTGCGCCTTTCCGAATGGGGCAGCGCTCATGAAGAGCAGCAAGGCTCTGAGCCTCATGGTTGCGGCTGTTGTGCGCCTGGCAGGATGAGAAAAGGAAAAGGGGGAGGCGGCCCTTTGCCACTGAGGAGCTGAAATAGACGGCCAACGCTGCTAGAAGAGATTTGAGAGTGATTTTAGACCAGGCGATCCACGCGCAGCGCTCAACAGGCCAAGAACTGCACCCTATCAACGGTTCAATAGGGCTGGCGTGGTGTAGTGGCAAGGTGAATTCAATCGGGCACGCCTTTGCGTGTCTCGAATGCGCAAGACGGCGCTATGCTGCAAGGACGGCCAGGTGAAGCCGGCGGATCATAGGGATGACAGAGATGGATGAGAAATGGTTGACTGGCCGCCTTGGACAAGAGAGCGTCGGTGGACGAGCGAGTAAGTCGATGCATTGACATTGCCAATGCATCCGTAGGGCTGGACAAATAGATACACCGTGTTGTGTGAATATACCCACCGTGGGCCCTTGGGTCTACATCAAGCTAGTTTCAGCCACTCGTCCGACGGGGCCCCCAGCCACAAATGGCGCTCGATGCGCTGCTTGTAAGCTCTCTAGAGACGTATTCGTATTTGCAAGCGCAATCACTTGGAGTTGCAGACATGGCATCAGAAGCAGCATGATTTAAACACGACGGGTCCAGAATGCTCGCAGAACGTCCAGCCAAGCGCCAGCGCACGCGAGGCAATGGCGCTTTCGACGCTCTGCCGAGGTCCATCAGTCCGCCAGTGCCCAAGACGCCCATGGTGGTCAAGTCTCCCTGGCAGCTCACCTGGGTGCGAGACGTTCCTGTCGAGCTCAATCACGACGCCGTGAGCATCAAGGACCTACTGGGGGACCCCTTGATCAGCGAATGCTGGCAGTTCAATTTTCTCTTCGATATCGACTTCCTCATGGAAGCCTTTGATGCTGACACGCAACACCTTGTAAAGGTGCACATTGTTCATGGCTTCTGGAAGCGTGAGGATCCCAACAGGATTCTTTTAATGGTGAGTCACGGCCGACTGGAACGCCCGCAGCCATATCCAACAGGACAACTAAGGTCGCGGCATTGATGTCCACTTACTGGACAGCAAGAGGCTGCCAAATTCAGCAACGTCAACCTCCATGAAGCTCCGATGCCCGAGATGTTTGGCACCCATCACTCAAAGATGATGGTTTTATTTCGCCACGATGACACAGCCCAAGTAATTATTCATACGGCCAACATGATTGCGAAGGATTGGACAAACATGACCAACGCGGTATGGCGCTCTCGGCCCCTTCCCAAACTACCTGATGGCTGCGCCAGCGCCACTCCTGCCAATAGGCCTCTTGGAAGCGGCTGCAGATTCAAATCCGACTTGCTTGAATACTTGGAATCATATGACCGCCGCAAGCCCGTGTGCAGACAACTAGCAGGAGAGCTGCGGCGCTACGATTTCTCGAGCGTCCAGGCGGCACTGGTTGCAAGCGTCCCAGGCAAGCATGCAATGGGCTCCAGTGCTGCATGGGGATGGACAAGACTCAAGTCGTGTTTGCATGCTATCGATTGTGCTCAGGACCAGTCAGAAATCGTGGTACAGGTGTCGTCAATTGCCACACTAGGGTCCACCGATGACTGGCTCCAGAAGACACTATTCGAAGCGCTTGCATCGACTAGTAGCAGTCACGGCTGCCAGAAACGACCAGTCTTGCGCCTCGTTTTCCCCACGGCCAACGAAATCAGAGAGTCAATCGACGGCTACGTTTCTGGAGGCTCCATCCATACCAAAATTCAGTCCCCACAGCAAGCCAAACAGCTCACCTATATGCGGCCACTGCTGCACCACTGGGCCAATGACAGCCGAGGCAGCGACGAGCTGAATGGTGACACAGCATGTATCGAAGCTTCCATGGAGCCTAAAGATGGCGGAAGAGCTCGTGCAGCTCCGCACATCAAGACATATATACGATATTCGTGCAACGGTAGCACGACGATTGACTGGGCGCTGCTAACATCAGCCAACCTTTCCAGGCAGGCATGGGGAGAAGCGGTTAAGCGGAGCGGAGCGGCGGCCGAGGGCGAGGTGCGCATTGCGTCATGGGAGATTGGTGTGCTGGTGTGGCCAGCACTCTACGGCCATGGCAGTGTCATGGTAGGCACTTTTCGGTCTGACAATCCTAGCGTCGAGCCGTGGACCGAGAGACTGGCGGCTGAGAGCACCTCGGCCATCGTTGGGCTGCGAATACCTTATAGCATGCCATTGCGGCGCTATGGATCAGACGAAGTTCCCTGGGTTGTATCCATGAGTCACTCGCAGCCTGACTGCCGGGGGCGCGTCTGGAAGGCTTGAGGAGATGTCGTAGCTGCTCAGACACTGACAGCGACGTCGAGGCGAATGAGTCAGCCAAAGAAGTGAGCTGGTTGGGTAGCATGGTATGCCGCTGTATGAAAATGGCATCTAGAGATGCGAGAAGTGAAGGAGCTGGACATTGCCATGCACAAAAACAACGACAATATTACGTATCAAATATGGGTCGGCATTGTTGGTGGGGCCTAAGCGTACTATTCCTGCAGTACCAACTTGAAGTTGCTACTACCTAATGTGAGTACTAGTAGTAGTACTAGTAGTAGTAGTAGTAGTAGTATAATACAGCATCAACTACTAGTATGAACATTGAGTTACTGGCTACGAGCCGCCGTGCTTGTGGCACGTTTTATTCACGTTTTATTGGTGTGCCGACTGTGTTGAACGACGCCACCTGTGGCGCACACCAAGTACCGAAGACTATGTCGTCATCAGGACTACCTGCTGCTGCTCCTTAGGAGTACTAGTAGTACTAGTAGCACCTAGCTAGAGAGTGGGTATCAGAGACTTTTATGATTCAAAGAGTCACCTTGAAGTTTTCCTTTTATGTTCTTTGTCTGACGCATTTTCTTCCTTTTTTCTGACTCACTTTGCTTTTCTCTTTATCTCTTTTACCCTCGATTGCAAGACTTGCCCACAACAAAACGGGCTGGTCGCATGGGCGGAATTGCAAACCGGACTGCTGGGAAACGGGCTCCATCTTGCTCGCCTCTGTGGAAGCAGCAATCATCTACCTTTGCACTAGCTTCTTCTATCCGTGCTTGGGATATCCGTGCTTGGGATATCCGTGCCTGGGATAGCCGTGCCTGGGACAGAAAATAAAACATGAATGGCCCCAGCCCCGTCAGCGGCCGTAACCGTGCCTCGAGCCGGTCGGCTGTGCCCCGACTCCTGTCGAGCTCGCCACTTGCTGAACAGGCCTTGGCAGAAGACATCGCAGCGTTTTCCGAAGCCTCTGGTCATGGCGACAGTGACAGTGATGACCGCTGCTCTGAGTCGGATCGTCCGCCCCCGATGCACAGTTTTGGCCATGGAATGTACCGCCGCCCCAGCGGCATCGCCTATGGCTCGTCGCGCCCTGTTTTCAACCAGCAGCCCATGGACGAGCCCATTTTGACTCCTCTGGAGCGACAACAGTCTCGCGATGCCGAGCGCAGCTTGCTTCGGGACAACCACGTCTTGCCGCCCAAGCATCATCATGACGACAAGCCCAATAAAAGGTCCTTGGCTGCTCGCATATACCACCGTCTCTTTAGTACTAAACTGCCTCCAGACGGTGTCGACAACTTGGATGAGGAGCGCATCCTGGCATCTCGCTTGGCCGCCGCTCGTCGCCCGACTGAGTGCTCCCCTTTACTGAATGACGGCAGCAATAGTCTCGACGATGGCGATTTAGGCTCCACAGACCAACTTCTCGAGGCGCAATGGGAGGACGCCGTAGCCTCGGGCCGCCTTCGCACTACCTGGCAACGCGAGACCAAGACCGTCTTAACCTACTCGGCACCTCTCATTGCCACCTTTTTCCTTCAATACTCCATCAATGTCGCCAGCATCTTTGCCGTTGGCAGAATCGGCAAGTTGGAACTAGGCGCTGTATCTGGTTAGTCTCTGTCATGTGTGTTGAATTCATTGACTCTGGACGTGAGCTAATTTTCTGTCTAGTTGCAAACATGTCGGCAGCCATTAGCTGCTTGGCTCCCTTCCAGGGACTAGCCACCAGTCTTGACACTCTGTGTGCTCAAGCCTACGGATCTGGTCACAGGGAGCTCGTTGGACTCCAATGCCAGCGCATGGCCACCTTTTTGCTCTGTCTTTCTGCCCCCGTCGCCGTCATTTGGCTCTTTTCGGAGCGTATCCTTGTGCATGTGGTGCCCGAAGCAGAGTCAGCCCGCCTAGCTAGCCTTTATCTGCGCATCATGATATTTGCTATCCCCGGCATCATTCTTTTCGAGACGGGCAAGCGCTATCTTCAAGCACAGGGTCTTTTCAGAGCAACGACTTATGTCCTGCTTGTTGCGGCTCCTATCAATATCTTGATCAATTGGCTTCTGGTCTGGCGTCTTGGTCTAGGCTTCGTTGGTGCCCCCATCGCTGTTGCCATCACCGAGACTCTTCTCCCTATTCTTCTTATTCTCTATGTCAAATTCATTGACGGCTCCCAATGCTGGGGAGGCTTCAGCAAGCGCGCCCTTACAAACTGGTGGGTCATGATTCGCCTGGCGCTTCCAGGCATGATTATGGTTGAGGCCGAGTGGCTGGCCTTTGAGATTATGACTCTGCTGGCTAGCCGATTTGGTACCGAGACGCTTGCTGCTCAAAGCGTCCTGTCCACATTGGCATCCATTTCCTATCAAATTCCTTTCCCAATGTCCATTGCTGCTTCTACTCGAGTGGCCAATCTCATGGGAGCTGGTCTGGTTGATGCTGCCAAGATTACTGCCAAAGTGGTTCGTCAGGTCCCCATCTGTCTGCTGGATAAAGAAGCATGTTCACTAACACGGCATATTCTAGACGTTTATGATTGCCTGCGTCATTGGTATCATCAACCTGGCTATCTTTGGTATTTTCCGCTACCACCTTCCTATGCTCTTCACAGATGATCCAGGGGTCATTGCTCTGGTTGCTCAAGTCCTGCCCCTGGTTGCCGTGATGCAAGTCTTTGACGGGCTCACCTCAGGGGCCCACGGGCTACTGCGGGGCATTGGCAAACAGGCAATTGGAGGCCCGGCCAATCTTGTTGCCTACTACATCATATCGCTACCCATATCGCTAGCCCTGGCCTTTGGCGCAAACATGAAGCTCGAGGGCATGTGGCTCGGCTTAGCCATTGGATTAATTTCGTGAGTCATGCAAATGCTTGATACCTGCATGTCTTCACACTTGCTGACCCCGGTGCTGGCTCTAGTGTCTCTCTCATTGAATACGTCTTCCTTATTAAGACTGACTGGCACAAAGCCGCTGCTGAGGCAGCGATAAGAACAGCCGCCGGCTAAGACTTGGCTCTTTGGAAGAGGCCCTGAGTGTGCTTGACGCTGGGTGAATTGCATCTGATGAAAGCTTTGGCCACGTACACATGGCTGCCGGATTTGTCTTGGTTTCTTGTTGATATGTTTGCAAGACTATATGGCGCCAAGTTGGCGCGGATGGACATGCAAAACGTACATCTTCTCTCTTTCCTTGGAACATGTACGTGCTCTGAGGTAGACAGAATTTCTGTTGTTTTTTTCTCGACCTTTTTTTTGGAGAAAGAGTTTGGGATACCACTGCGAGTAGGGAGTTAAGGAGCAGATAGGAGGGATACTTTATATTTGCCCTGTCCTAATTCCAGCGCCCTTTACTCTTTCCACGTCTATTATCCCGATGTTTGAGTCATAGCCTACTCCTTCTTTTTTCACGATTTCCGGGTCTCATAATGTATGCAAACCTTGGCGTTAAACGAGTACATGTCCATGGCGTCGGAAATTGTTGATATTTTGGTCAGCTCAGCATGGAATGCGTGCGCACTGCCTTGGGTCCCAGCTCGCTGTAGGTTCTCCTTGTTAGCAAATGATGAGCATTTTTTGGTAGAGTCTCGACTTACTTGTAGTCAACGCGACTCAGGCTCATGAGACGCTGTGCTTCTATACTCTGGGCGTCCATGTTGGTGTGGACGCAAAAGGCGATGCGAGCGGCCACCTGGGCTCCCAGGAACATGGCCTCTTCGAAGCCATTGCGCGTCCATTCCGTCAGATATGTAGGCAGCGTTGCCATCTTGATGCTTGTGGGTGTCTGGCTATGGAAGTGCGAATGCCCAGCAACGGGGCCGGCAGCCTCGGAGCCGGCGCCAGGGGTGCCAACAGCAGCGGCGAGTGACGACATGCCTGCCATGCCGCTGGTGGCGACGCCAAGGGTGCTTGCAGTTGTGGCGGCCTGGAGCAGCGGGTTGACTCCGCTCGAGGACAGCTGGTGCGGGACGCCAGTAAAGGACCCCGTGGGCGTCTGGGAGCCAGTTCCCGTGGGTGTTGCCATGTTGGAGGGCAGCTCCGAGGTGAACATGGTTGCCGACGACGGAGAGACGAGATGACGCGCCTGGAGCGTCTGCATGATGTTTTCCTTGAGGCCGCGTAGTCGAGAGCCATTGCCAACAAAGACGAGATTGTCCCAGCACGCCGGACGCATATACATGTCGTCAATGCCCTGGATGGTGCGGTAGATGGCTGTGACGATGCGGTCGATTTCGCGGCGGTCGGCAAAGGTGAAGCGCTCCGGGCCAATCTCCATGTCGCGGCGCACACGTTTGGCTTTGAGGTCGGGGATAGTGGCGGCATCATGGCCAGCCGGGGGGGCTGCAACTGGCGGAGCTGCATCTGCAACTGGCGGAGCTACATCTGCATCGACGAGAGCTGCTGCTGCTGCGTCGCGAGTGGGTGCCTCGGCGCTTGCATTGATTTCAGTTGCTGCTGGTGCACCAGAATCGCTTTGACCAGCCTGGCCACTGGCTGGGGCCACTCGAGGCGAGGCCTCGGGCTTGGCTTCAGCATTGTCTTGGCCGTGAGCTTGAGGCTTGTCTTGGCTTATTGTCTCGTCGTGGACAATCTCTTCGTAGTAAAAGGTATTGTGGCTTCTCTGGAAGTTGGGCAGTCGCGATATCCTGGCGCTTCCTCCCACCTCGGCGGCCTCCTTGTCCTTGAGTCTGCGACCAGGCCTAGCCTTGTCCTTTTCCTTTTCCCTCTTGGCAAGAAACTCCTTGGTCTGGCCACTCGTGACAATGGCAGCGACATCAAGAACGCCTTCGTCTTCAGTCGAGGTGGCTGGGCCAGGGCCGTGGTTTTCGACAGCACTGTCGGCCTCATAGGCGCCTCGGTCCATGTCGCTTGGACTGAGCGGAGGCTGGCCTTCAGCTGGCGGGAGAGGCGCCGCTTCGTCGTCATTGACAGGCTTGGCGGGAACGTGTGCCAGCGTCTTGCTGTTTGGCGCATAGGGCAGCACCTCGCAGATGGCACTGGCCTTGAGCTGCTCCACCATGTCGCGAGTGAAGCCGCGTGGGCTGAGCAGACGCATCAAGCGTCGCGTAAAGACCTCGCCACCGCTGGTAAGCTCTTGTTGGTCTGGGGTCAGCGACGACCCGACGTGGTTGTGGTTGACGACTCTGCCGTCGTGAATGGCCGTCACGTCCACCTTTTCAAAGCCAATGTCGACAACCGTCATGTTGGGCCACTTGAGGCCGTATTGCGTGGCCAGCGCACTGTGCAAGAGACAGAGCGCCGGCGTGCGCGTCTTCTCAAAAATAAACTGGGCAATTGCCTCGCAGTCTGGGCGTGTCCACTGAGGCGACGCCATGAGGACAATGGGCGTGTTGTGATAGGTGGTGATGAGCATGCCGTGTACGTGGTCGAGAAAGGCAAGAAAGGCATCCATATGAGTGATGCGGCCGCCTAGCGAGTCCAATGTCAACAGAGCCCCCTAGGCCATCACCTGCAACAAACCAAAGAAAAAAAAAAAACCAACCCTGGAGGGGATATACGGCGCCCTCGTCCGAATCAACATCCTCGATCCACTTCTCTTCTTGGGTGCCGTCTGCAAGCACGCGCCGGCGACAAAACGTGTGGTATGGCCGCCAGCCGTCGTCGTCGCGGAACATGCGCGTCGGGAAGCGATGCGCCGGCGGTGTCAGTTCGCTGCATCCAAGCTGCGCCATGGTGGTGAGGCTGCCAGGACAGACAATGAGAATCTGGTCCTCGCGCCATTTGGCCGCCGAGCTCGCCATGGCGCCGTCGATGCTGCTACTGTCGCCGCCAAAATGGACGTTTTATGCAATAACCGATGTAGGGAGCATGAGCTGGCGTGAGAGCAGCTGTCGCTGAAAGCCTTGGATGGTGTTGCTGCTGCCTGTCGCGTCTACAACGTCCACGCCTCTAATCGCCAAAGGATTCAAAAGACCATTGAAGTATAGGGTAGGCCGGGTGCTTTCAATCATAAGCCTTGCACTGATTTTGAGATATAGCGATATTTCTTGTTAAGCCGATAACGTTGCCAATACAAACAAGAAAGGCTAAAAGAGGTCTGAATTTCGGTCCCCATTCTTCCAGCCTACCGAGTCTCCAAAAAATTATCCATTCTCTTTTGCTTCCAATTTTTAAGCTACTACTACTACTAACTACTACTACTACTACTAACTAGTAGTAGTACTACTACTACTACTACTACTACGTCAACCGTCAGCCCCTTGCTCAAGACATCTCGAGAGGTTATAGTGAGATACACTCCTTTATACCAGCTAGTTATATATAATACTCGCAAGGAATAACTGGCGTCTTCAAAGCGCTAGGAATCCGTGGTCCTCGACACTTCAAAGTGGCACAGTGCTCCATATGTAAATGCGCGACATGATTTCGACAAGTCGAGGCCCGCCTCATATGTTCCCTAGCCTTATAATTCCATCTCAAAACACCTATAAAGCCATTGGCTGCTACCCTGACGCCTCTGCCATCCCCCCTCTTGTCATATCGCTCTTATCAAACCATGCGTAATATTTACAGCGTGTTTCAAACCATATAAACATGAATACCACCATCTGCCGCACAAGCTCAAGACGCATGTCATCATTATCCCTCGTCTGCACTCAACAAGGTGCTCCAGAGCCCATTTTCAAGTCTGTAACGTCACTTTGACACCGTCCGGCTGTTGTGACCCGACGCCTACCGACGCCACCTCGCTGTCCTGCACCAAGCCAGAAATCGAGTGCCGCGATTTGGACGCTTCCGTCAGCGACCGTCGCCGGTCAAATGCCGATGTCGTCAGTGATGAGTCATTGCAACTCCAGCAATCTTCAGTCGCTCCAGTGTAGAGAGATGAGGTATCTTGAGACTGGCTCTTGACAGCATCACACTGCTTTGCAACTTCTCCATTCCCCATGCTAGTCCGAGAAGTAGCCGTTACCCATTTCGATGTCTCTTCTGCACATGTCGATGAGAATACGGTTTCACTTGTATTGATGCCATCGCCATTGTTCTGATTCTGCGCCTCATGCGATCCGTCTTTGTAAAAATATGCTGAAGGCTCCCCATATGGGGAAAGTGTTAGCTTTTGCTCTGCGAATAGACCGTCTCCTCCAGCGGCATTTGCTCCGCCCGATTCATCTTGAGTGGGCTTATCTCCGTTTGAATCGCGTCGCGAAATACTTGCGTCCTTTTCCGGCCGCAAATCCTCGTCACTGACAGCTTGTCGAAGCGGACTTTTGGTGTTCGCCGAGTCGCCGCCGTCTTCACTTCTACTCGGTCGACTTGTTCTCGCGGGACTCCGTCTGGGCAACGGGGGGGGTATCCGCTTAGGAATCGTCACCACGTTGCCCCTGGCATGAATGACCCGAGAGGCAACGGCTCGCGTGTTTGCAGGCTGTGCTGCCGCCACTTCAAATACAACAACGGGCTCTTCGTCATCGTCGCCAGCGTCGTCGTCTTCATCGTCGTCATCGTCTTCATCGTCATGGGGTCTCTTCTCTTTGTCCTCGTTTGCGCCCCCACTCGACATTGTAGCAACTTGTGTAGTAACATGGTTATCTACAATCAAGGCATGTCCTTGAATTGGGGCTGTGCTCGACTGATAAACTGCTTGCCGATCGGACGGCTGAACGGGCTTTGGATGCATCATGATGCTGCTGTCATCATCATCTTCCTTGACTTCGAGAATTCGCTCAATGGGTGCAGCACTCAATCCATCGTCGCTTGGACCAGGACTGGGCGTGGTTTCGGGGGTATTAGTGTCGTTGTGCGCGTACACATCGGTTGCCTGGCTCTTGATAGTCCTTGTTGATAGAACGCTAGCTCGGTTGCTCCTCGTCGTAAAGGTTTCTACGCTATGTCGGTTGAATCTAAAGAGCGAGGGACTGAGAGGGGCCGAGTTGAGGTCAAATTGGCTACTTGTTGGCCTTAGGCGGCTACCAGCTTCGCGAATCTCAAGACCAGCCATTTCCAGAGCCAAGACACCATAAGGATCTGGATCATCAACCGGCGGAAATCCAAAGCTTGGAAGTGGCGAAGCAGGCGTAGACTGCGGCGTTGCAATGACGGCATCACCGGGAGCTGGCTTAACGCCAGTCTTGCTGACTACGGCAGCGTCGAAGTCTGTGCGGCCCTCGGCCATCTTGATGACTTCAAACAGCGGTAGTGTCTCGTCAACATTGCGCGAGACATTTCCTGCCAAAATGTCCATTTGTGTGACAGCAGCGTCATAGAATCGCTCATTTTCATTTGTTCGTTCGGCGAGAAGACAGCCGTTGAGGTTGACGGCCTGGTGCTGACCGCGTGCCTTCATGTACGCGAGAACGCTGTCTCCAAGCCGCCGCCAGTCTATATGCGCTTCGTCCGAGTCGAGCGGGACAGATGGTCCATTAGTGAGATGAACATCTTCTCCCAAGGTGACGCGGGGTCGTGTAATTAATTCGAGGGTAGCAACATTGTTGACGACGAGGACACAGTCATAGACGTCGATGCCAATGATGAAGCTCAGAGTAGGTGTATGCAACAGGATGCCAGAGGGAGGTGACCATGTGCCATCCGACTTTCTGGCAATCAATATGCCGGAGCCGCCCGATCCCGTCATCCACAAGCCACTCCTCATACAGGTAAAGACGGCAATTCCAGCGGCATTTTGAATAATACGTCTAGGTATCTTTTTAGTCACGTTTGCGGGTGACTGCAACGGGAGAGATGCATCTGTCGATGACCGAGTACGAGCATGTTTGGGTGTCGTATTGTCGGACTCGTCGGGGGCCAGATAGCCGTCAGCTGTTGGCAGTTAAAGAGACGTCAGCTTCTAAAAACAGGGCCACTGTGAGCAATGCAGCGTCTTGGTACGCGTCGGCTTACTGCAAAAAGACTTGAGAATGCGAGCGGCCTTGTCGCACTCGACATCGAGCGAGGCTGGCCAGAAAGCCTCGCGCTGCACGCGGGGTGCATTGGCTGCCACAACGTTGATCTGCGAAGGTATTCGGGACGCGCTGCTGCTGCTGCCGCTGTTGCGGTTGGTCCAGCCGAAAAAGCCGCCGCCGCTGTTCCTGCTGTTGCTGGTCTTGCTGGCGCCTGAGCTCCTCTTGTCCCACGAGGGCAGGAAAGCAGAAACGCGCTGCATGGCGCCTCGTAGTGGCGGACCAGACCCCTCTCTGCTGTGATGCTCTTATTCCTTCCTTGGTTGCAAACTCTAAAGAAAAGGCCGGCGCGAGCGGAGTGGCGAGGCTGCCGTTGACAGGGCTGACCAGAATCGTCTCTCGTCCGTGCGATGGTCTGCAAAGAGGTAATTGAAAGGGTCAAGGGAGAATAGAAAGAGAAAGCAAGCAGTGAAACCACGCAAGAGGAAAGAATCAAGAAACGGACGAGCAAGTTGGAGAGAAGCGAAAATGAATTACAAGTGTAGTGTAAAAGATTGAATTGACGATGATGGGTGGCAGTCGTAAAGGTGGGTGAGTGGATGGGCGGCGGCTTGAACATCTGCCAAGCTCACTCAACCTGGCATGAAAGACGGCCGGGGGGCTCATCAGATGGACTCTTATCTGTCGATACTTTGTCCTACTGCGCTTTTGTCGCAAAGATATCTGTACCCCAAATTGCGGCGCTATTTATTTATTTGGCTGAAAACCCTTGCACGGCAAGATAGTACCCATTGCGGAGAAGACATCAAAGCAATGCACAATAAATGCCCCATCACCCACACACAGCATCTACGTGTACATGCCGTACAGGTATTGCTACGTAGTACATAGCTGAAAGGAGTACTTACTAGTAGGTAGTGGTATCAGTACTGACGACTACTAGTAGTGGTAGTGGTAGTAGTAGTAGTACCACTACCACTACTACTAGTACTACTACTACTAACTTACTACAGTACTACTACTGCTACTACTAGTACTATTCAGCCCCGTCCCAGCCAGGCAGTAGGTAGGCACTCTATTTATCTCTCTATCTCTCCTTGCAAGCAGACAAGATGCAAAGGCTTCATAGCGCGAGGTGGAGAATGCAGTTGAATGAGTAACCAATCTTAGCCGTGCAGTCAAACGGCCCCACCTTGCTTCATCTGATGCCGTCCATTCCTTGCCGCTCCGTGTCGAACCCGTCGCCTAGTCTGCACCTCCGCCGCGGTACCTTGCTTACGTGACGCCGCATTCAATGTCTTGCCGCGCCCTCTGACATTTGCAGGCTGGTAGACTGCATGAGTATCCGTACCTGCAGGTGAGATGATGTGTGCATCCATGTCCAGCCCTTGCGTCATCACATACGCTGATACATGTATCTTGAAATGTACAGGTACCTGCCTATCCCGATACATCTCCTAGGTTAAATTTCTAATTTTTTACCTCCTAACCGGCTTAAAGAGGTGGCCGGCAGACTTTACATACCGACGTCAGACGTTAGTAGATAGATTCTGCCCCTGTCTTGTAGCTTCTGTTTCCGTCCATCATTTCAAGAGCATCAGATATGCCTACTTCTGCTGCCTTGAGTTCAAGTCCTCTTCAAGACAGGTCAACTCGGTCCCATCAGCGTGGAACCTGACCTAGCAGCCGGAGAAAGAGTCCACTGCAGCCCCCACCTACCCCAGGAGCCGCATCCAAACTCAATTTTTACCTCGCTTGCTCATTTTTTCCCTTCCTCCCAACAGACTACCACTTAGAACCGGCTACGTCTATGCTCTGCATTTACCAGTAATAGCCTGTTCTTCATCTCCGCCGCCATGCTCAAGTACATCTTCCCCAAACCACATCGCCTCAATTGCTCATCAGCTTCATTTTAGGGCTTTCAGGAAACTTTCCCCCAAGACTCGTCTTGCTGTCGGCATTGGTTTCGTTTCGTGGGGTTTAGTTGGCCTCTACCTCTCGGATCATGCCGAAAGACACCTAGGTTTTGAGCCTTCGGAAGAAGCCAAGAAAGAGCTGCGCAGTTGGGCCCCGAGTTTGGTCATCGTTGACAAACCTTCCGACACCAAATGATGCACTGCATTTCAACACACGTCTAGCCACCCTATACGCCGCCTACAACACCCATTCGATGCCTCGCCCTTCAAAACCAACTGTAAGCCGCGGCTTCACAAGCTCATCTTCACTTGCACTATTCATCCTCGCCATCCGCTCGAATTCAGCTTCATACATAACACTCCTAGTATACAGCTGAAAAACAAACCTTCGACTTTCAGCCGCGCAAATGAATTTGTCGTGAGGCACGCATAACATGGAAACAATAAGTTGCCGACCAACCGACCATCCAATCTATCCCAGCCCAACGTCTAGTAATGCAGAATCAAAAGTCCCATCCCCAGTCTAATCCTTTTTTTTTCCGAAATGCATCGCAAGATTAGGCCCTCGCCATCGCCATTTGTTGACTGCCGAGCAAAGAGGAACGTGCCATACAGAAACAGGCGTGCCATCGCAGTCGTCAAAGGCGTAAGCCAATTCCAAAAATTCCTTTCAAACCAACAAAAAAATGCAGGTTGTTTGGAAACTTCAACCCAGTTGAAAGGGGTGGGGGGAAACAAAAAAAACCCGAGACCAAGTGCGTCACAAGCAAAGTCGCACGAAACACAACGCCGCAAATGCAACTCCTCTCCGAAATGCTTTTCTCATCATGTCACACAGCGCTCTTCATACATCCCGCCTCGATAGATGCAGCTGCCTGTGCAGCAGAATTCCGTGGGATCAAATGGACGACACCCTCCAAAGCCAATTACACGTCTCCAGTCGCAGACGTTTTCATCTTGTCATCAGCCATCTCTCAGTGGCGAAATGTGCAATGTGTCCTTTGTCGATCTTCATGCACACGCTGGCGCCCTCACTGATTGCCGCCTCCAACCGTAAGTTGGTGATGCATTGCGTCATGAAAGCACAGTTCTGGAATATCGGTTTTCTGGCCCGACTGCATGCGTCTCAAGGTATCATCTCCGGTGCTCATAAATGGCCGCTCCTATTTGAAGAAATATAGCGCCCTGAGACGTTAAGTTGAGTGATCAGGAGTTCATATTTCGTATCCCTCTCAAGTTTGCTTGCTAGAAGTTAATGAATTGTCATTGAGAGTCAATGAAGAGACATTCGTTCGTCAATTAAACGCAGTGAACTTTCGATCTTGGCCAAACTTGATCTCTAGAGGCCTGGAAATCAGGGACATTGACAATGATACTGTCTAGTCTAGAGGATTGTGGCGCTCTATTCGAGAGATATCGCATGAGTCAAAGCGGCATCTGAGATGTCCGGTAGAAATAAAGCAGCCAATGATAATGTGCCGCATGGAAATATGCTGTGCAAATCGCTTTCGAATCTGATATCGTTTTCAAGAGCACCAACGCTGCCGAGTTCCGATCACGGTTATGATTGTTGGGTGAGCCAGGAGAGATCGGGGTGTAAGATTTCGTGCGCCATGTGGTGGATACAATGAAGTATTGTACCTTTTTCCAATGTATTTCGTGCTGAAGCGAGCAATTGACTCCACAAGGAACATAATCCATCCGAAAGTCATGAAAAGGTGCCCATGGAAGCTGGTTGGTAAACTCCCCTGTACGCATGTGTTCATGACAAGTTTCGAAGCCAATACAGGCGAGAAATCGAATCGGTGCAGCAGGCTCATGTTGCAAGGTCGAACTCGACGTGCGACCTTCAAGTTATGTGTTTGCCGCGCTCGTGTTGGTCAAATTTATGCTCAAAATGACATTGAACGATGTATGAGGACTATGACCTCGGAAGCCGGAAGGAGTAAGAACCATGGAAATGCTACTGTGGAATAACTGAGAAGGTTCAATATGAGGGAGAATTTTCCTCATACTAAAAGCGACGACACCATTGAGCCTATCCGTCGTCACACTGGCCGATTTAAGCCCGATTTTGGTTGCGGTCAGCATCTGTCCACAATTAGTATTATTAACATGCTGTCCGTGAATTGATTCATACACACCAGCCTGAAACATCTGGGACCAATCAAGGCCAGATTGTTGGCTCGCTCCCGAACCACCATACATGGGTATGCCATTTTGACCAGGAGGCAAGTTATAGTTTGGAATTTGCGAATGATTCATGGAAGCTGTGACCTCACCGCCGTAAGGCTGTGACGCACCCATGGCCGGCATATTTCTTCTGTCCTGTGCACCGCCATTCTCAATTCTGTTCATGGTGCCTTGCCTAGACAGCTGGCTTTGGTCGCCAGTCATATTATTCATACCCTCTGAAACGGGAACCATGCCAAATGGGTGGACGATGCCATCTGCCTGGGTCATGTTGCTCATGCCATTCAGGTGATTGAGTTCGTGTTCGTTGCCTCCCATGCCGGCAGCTTTTTGTGCCTGGGCATTTTTTTTTACGTGTGCTTGTGGGTGCGACAGATGGCTAGCTCCAGTAGGATTTCCACGGCGAATCGAGCACTTTTGAAAATGACGTTTCAAAATATCGCTTCGAGAGAAGGTATCGCGGCACAATACACACATGTATGGACGGTCGCCAGTGTCTCCAGGAGAATTTAAATTAGCAAAGTCTTTTTTAATATGCATGATTTGGGGAGGATAAAAAGATTCGCGACTCACGACGAAGCAAATGACGTTTTAGATGTTTGGCGTGGAGGTACGTCTTAGTGCAATGAGGACATGGAAATTTGCCATCGGCGTCCTTGACTGGGATCACAGTGCTTTTTGCAGCTCCAGTTCCTGCAGCTGGAGCAGCAGGCCTACCTGGAGCACTGGGAAGAATTCCTCTGCGGCCCTGAGAGCCAACAACATGTGTGGGTTGATCACCTTCTTGGAGAACCTGATTTGGTTGCATAAGTGAGCCCGGGCCGTAAGGAGAAGAGACGCCGGGTTGCGGCATGAGACCGCCGGGGGGCATCGGACGAAGAACAGGTGGGCCACGGCCACCGGCTGGGGCTGGAGCAATAGGCTGCGGATGAGGGGCACCCGAGGTGGTCTGGGGCATAATGGCGCCCGAAGATCCGTAGCCCTGGTGGGGAGGGTACGGATTCTGGGCCATTGAGTAGACGCCTGGTCGCGGGGCGGGCTGGGATGTATTTTGCTGTTGGAAATTGGTGGGCACATTGGTGGCCGAATTTGGTGTGTTAGGCGTTCCAGGTGTGCGCGGCGTATGCGGGTGGCTATTATACATGGCTTGTTGCTGCGCCTGATGCTGCGCCTGATGCTGCTGGTGCTGATGGTGCTGTTGTTGGGCCTGCTGTTGCTGCGCCTGCTGTGGCGGCTGCTGCTGATGTTGCTGCATGGCCGATGTGGATGGCTGCAGAGGGGGGAGCGTCTGTTGCAAGGGAGAGGCTGACTGTAGTTGCGTCGGAGAAACGGCTGTGGGTGATGGATAGGTCTGTGGCGCAGATGATGCCGTTATACCATTGGAGGGGTACTGCGGACCGTCCATGCTACTGCAACAAAAAGACGCGTCGAGAATTTTTGGGAGTAAATACTGTACGGCGGATTCGACACGAGGCGGAGGTGGTCCTCTCAGACTGAGGCTCCGAAACTAGCAGAGAGCCGATTGTGGATGCAGACTCGGACGTAGGGACAGAAGCGGCTGCAAGGCCCACGCGAGGATGCGAGAAGGCGGCGGCGGCGTTCCGGGGAGGTGGGTGAAGTGGCTCAGGGCAAGTCCCTCTTGGAGAAATGTTTGGGGAGAAGGGTTCCCAGAAGTGGAGACTGGGTCTTGATCCTCTTTTATTTTATTTTTTCTTGTCGTCTTTCTTGGTACAAGCAGCCAATTGATGCCGGAAAGGAGAGTGGAGAAGAGAGGTGAGAGACTTTGGCCAAGGTGTGCAGGTGCCACAAAAGGTACTTGTACGTCTGGCGGTGGCGGGCGCGACTAGGCGGTGGAGAGGGCCTGAAATGATGGTGGTTGGTGCGTGATGCGCTCGCCGTCAACGAGTGGGACCGATTTTGCTGCTTGTTCAATGGTGGACAAGTGGGCCTTGATGGCAACCGCAAGCAGACAAGGTGGTACTAGTGTCCAGTCCAGAGGCTAGACTAGACCAAAGCCCGAGGAAAAAAACTTTTTTTTCCTGTTGTCTTCCCGACTCTGCTCACTCAGTCTGCTTGCTGAGTTTTTCTGAATGCAGGCGCAAAGTCTAGCAGAGTCTGGTCCCTGAAAAATTAGAGACCGACGGGGCTGCGAGGTCAAAAAAAAAAAAAATTTGGTTGCACGTGCGGTGCGGTGGGCTGGAAGAATCGCAGTGCTTTGCCAGGGGAGGATGGAGGAGGTGGGAAGAAAAAAAAGTGGAAGAGGGAGAGGCGAGGAAGAAGAGAAGGTGAAGGGTCGGAACGTCGAGGGGAAAGAGCCGGGCCAGTGACGGCGCGCCATGAGAGCAAGAGTAAGGTGAGGTACCTCCCGAGGTACTCGCCGGTACACAAGCGCAGGGGTTACCTGAGAGCAGTTGCCCCGACCTAGTCAGTTGTCTAGGGGTGAGTGTAGTAGTACTAGATTAAGATACGGAACAAGTTGGCGAGTACAGCCGAGCAAGTATCTGAGTTACGCATGCCTCTGTTGGAGGTATCCTAGTCAGAGGTACGTTCCTTACCCTACCTACTACTAGTAGTAGGAGGAAGTAGATATATACGGAGTACTTCTATTTACTATACCTCTATCTACTAAGTCACCTTAGTATAAGTATAGATAGTAATTTACTTTATATAAGAAAATTTATAATATAAAGT
>NJET01000213.1:0-27647 GCA_002591415.1 Ophiocordyceps australis | reverse complement strand
ATTCTTTTTACTTAAATTAAACGAGTTTTTATTATCCGTTTATTATTTATCCTTATCTTATTTTTTATTTTATTTTTCTTTATTTTTCTCTTTATTACGCTTCTCCTTCTCCTTTAATAGTAATTAAATCCTTCTATATTTTTCTATAAAGTATCTCTTTCGACTAGGTTAAATAGAATACGTATAAAGTAAAATAATAGCTTTATTTATATCGTTAACTACTTAAGCTAGATTATTCGAATTTACTTAAGGCGTTATTTAAGACTTACTTTTTTATTATTTTAATAGCGTATTAGCTATATTAGTATTATTATTTAAGGATAAATCGGTCTCTCGAGTAGTCTATCGATTAATAAAAAATATAAGTTTAGCTTTTATTAGCTATTTAGATTTAGACGTATTTAAAAGTAATACTTAATACTATTTTATTTATCCTCGCTATAAAGCTAGTAAAATAAAGTTAATATAGAGTTTATTAAGAAGCTTATTATTTATACTATTAGTAAGCTTTTTCTAGAGATAATTAGCTTAAGTAAGAAATACTCGAAGAGACTAAAATTCCGCGATATTTAGTTTAATAATAGTATCTATAACTTAAACTCTCGTCTCCTCCGGGTATAATACTACTTTAGCTTTAATTAAGGCGTAAGTTTCTATTAAAATAGACTTATTTATAAAACCCTTTATATAAATAATATCTAAGATATTTAAGCTAATATATAGTATTATTATCTCGATAGTAATACTTTATTCTTCCTCTTATTTTTAAATCTTCTCTAAATTAGTTAAACGTTCCCGCTAAATAACGATTAAATCGTATATCCGCTTATTCTTAAGAGTAATTTTAAGAGTTATATTCTATCTATACTAATTTATCGAGTCCGTTAGTATCGGGATACCGTATAATTTTAGTATACTACTAAGACGCAAATCCTTTAATCCTTAAGGTAATTTAGCTATATTAAACGTTATCTTAATAAATTTAATACTAAGACAAGAAAAATTTAATTATAATAAAAGAAAAATTAAAAAGAAAAGAATTTATATACGAGGGTATTATATTTATCGAGTTTTCCGTTTAAATTAGTTTAAAATTTTGCTTATACTTCGCAAAAACCTTATTACTAAAGCAATAGTAAAGAGTTTAGCGAAAAATACCGTATTAAAGCTAAATTTAGCTTAAAGCTATAAAAGAATTAGAGAATTAGTATAGTAGAAAATTTTAACGAAAAATAACTACCGAGTGTATACTAATCTTAGCTTTAATAGATATAAACGATTATAAAAAATAAAATACTTTAGTAAAAAATACAATAAAAGTAATAAAAGGGCTTTATAACCTATAAAGCAAAGCAATATATTCTAGCTATAGTAATACTACTAAAAAAGAAAAGAGAAGAGGAGAGGGGTATCCTAGACCTAGATATATCTAACTATATATAAGGGGGACTTTCCTCTCTAATAGTAGGCAGGTATATCTATAAAGACGACGCAAGAGCCAGGAGGGGAGCCCCAGCAGGGGCCACCAACACTAGTACTACTACTACCAGTAGTATAGTACTACCACTACCAAGATAGTGGTAGCCACGTACAATATGTAGATACTACTACTACTACTAACTACTACTACTACTACTACTAGCCTTTAGCCCACAACGCCCAAACCCATCTCGACTCTCTTCACCAACAAGATCACGACAAACAAAAAGACAAGTCAAGGAAATAAACAACCACCACCCGGGGTCCCTGCCACCAGGCCTCTCATCATCTCTCTACCCATGTCGCAGCTTGACCGCCGCCGGCGCTCCCCTCATTTCCGCCGCCATTTCGACCGGTTCGCTGATACTGCGCTGTCGTTCTGTCCTGTCGTCGCCCTCGCTGCCCTCGCCTTCCCCATGGCTCTCATCGTCGTCGCCGTCGTCGTCGTCGTCGTCGTCATGGTCCCTGCTGTCGCCCTCGTCATCCTCGTCGTCGTCAAAGACAATCTGCCGCATCACCTTCTTGTCGAAAAGATCAATCACCAGCCGTCGAACGCCCAGTCGATAGTGCTTCCACTCCATCAATCCCATGACCTGCTTGAAGAAATGCATGCTGCCAAACGCTCCGGGTTTTCGCTCCTTGAGCTTCTGCAGCTCCGCCACGGCCCGCTTGTACAGCACCATGTTGCCCAAGTCCACTACGAGCTCTAGAATGCGCCGGTTGACGTCGCCTTCGCCTTGGCCCATGATCTGCCCCTGTGTCTGGTCCTGCTCCTCCACAAAGGCCATGGCGGGCCGTGCTGCTGGAGGCTCGCGTATCGTCCGTTGCGACTCTCCAAGCGCAATCGATGCACCCCTGACGTGCTCCCAAGGTGCCATGCACAATAGCCTCGACAAGTCGTTGGGAATGCACAGCCCAAGTGAAGCACCCAGCGGCGTCGTATTCACCTCCCACCCGTGCTCCGACAACATCTCGAGCCCGTGTGTCGAGCGCGAGATGAGCCCGAGCACGAAAAACGCAGTGCCTCGGAGACTCATGACCTCGTGTGCCTCGGCCATGTGCACAATACGCTCCACCACATCACTGCCCTCGAGAAAGGGCGCCCCCAACTCCATTGACCCAACGTTGCCCACAGCCCAGAGACACGCCTTGACCTTTGTCATGACTTCGCCATCCTCCGTCTGCATCCCGTGCTCGCGAATCGTCGCCACAAAGTCGTCAAAGTGGCCCTTGTCGCTCAAAAGTTTGCAGCCCTCGTGGGTGCGCGTCAGCTCCCGGTAAAAGTGAGGCGGCACATGGCTATCGTGAAAGTCTGATTCCGCCTCCGTCTCATCAAACAGAGTCTCCCTGTGTACCTGCTCATCCGTCTCGGCCAAAAAAGACCGAGCCAGGCTGGCTTCAATCACGTCAACATATGAGTCATTGCGTCCCAAAAACCAGTCGTCCATTTCGTTGCTGATGTAATCGAGCCCGTCGAGGTAGTGGTAACCAATCGATGTGGAAAGGAAGCGCAGCAGCAGCGGCGCTCCAATCTCGCCCAAGTGATCAAGCGCCGGCCGGCACTCAACAATGTACTCGAGATACGTCTTTCTGTTGCAAGCATTCTCGAGAATCTTGACAGCCGCCGAACAAACCTCAATGTCTGGATCGTAGAGCTGCGTCACCAGCAGCTGAATGGCCCATTTCGAATCGCCAAGACTGCTCTGTCCCCCCAGCGATGCTGCCGGTCTCATGGTGCATTTTCGTAGGGCCTTGGTTGCGTGAATTCTAATCTCCTTGGTGCCTGCAATGAGCGCCTTGGATAGCAGCACGCGAGGATGGCCTTGGAGACTATAGTCAAAATTTGACAGCAAAAGTTTGATGAGATCTGGCCGCTGCTTAAGGTCGATAATGTGGTACATCATATTGAAGACGCGCCACCGCTCCAGCAGCAGCAATCCCTTGCCGTCGCTGCTCAGAGTCCCCAACATGGCAAAGTAGCCTCCGCTGAGTGTGTCGGTCAGACGGTCCTTTGCAAACATGGGGTACTGCGCCGTTAGCCCACTAGACTTTGCTACAGTTAGCTTGCATCTTCCTCTTTGCTTCCTGTCCTGCAACACGTACCGGATCGCATTGGGCCAAGCATTCGGCAATTTGCCTCAGCAGCTTGCTATTCGCCAGAAACCTGATGCCCTCGGGAGACTGCAGTAGAGAATGACATAGCGCACAACCAACCCGTACATACTTTTGTGTATTGCGAGTATTCTTGATTTCGGCAAACTTGTATTTAAAAGGCCGGTAGAAGCTCATGATGCGCTTCATAAACTTGGACGCCTTGACTGCTTCCTCGAGCCGCTTGCCAACCTGCAAAGGCCCGTCAATAGCCTTGAAAATCTTGTCCCAGTTCCACTTGAGGTAGTTTGAGCTGTTAAGGACGCCAGTCTCCAGAAGCAGTTGCCGAAAAGTCGTGTCATCAAATGTAATAGCGCCTCCAGTCCTCGGATGCTCCTCAGACAAGCCTTCGTCTTGCAGGGCATGGACTGTATGCAGCACGTTGCCCATCGAGTCGGAAGGCGCGCTACGCCACAGAGTCCTGCTGACGCTGCTGATTTGATAGACGATGCCTGAAGCCATGAAATGAGACTCGTGACCAAATTGTGTTGCTGCCGTGAAGAGCTCTGGCAGCAATTGCAGCTCGGCGCTCCACGAGGGCGGTAAAAGACGACTGGCCAACTTGAGGATTTCTCCTATCAGGAGCGTTGTCTTGCGCTTCAGCGTTTGATCCTCCTCAGATTGCGCAATGGATAAGAGACTATGCAGCAAGCCAGCCTTGACGAGGACTGCAAGGAGAAGTGCCGTGTAGTGTTGAATGAAATTTTGCTCTCCACTGTCCTCTTCGGGCTGCAAAGTGCCGCTTCGATCACGCATGCCTGTCGATGCCGTTGATGTCATATTGGCCACTCTGCCATATGTAGTCAGCCTCCGGCCAGCCAAAAAGGACGTGGCCCAAGCCGGCGGCTTGATGCGCAACAGCGAGAAGAGTAGCTCCAAGACTGTCTCGCGAATCATGGCATTTGGATAGAGGATACTCGAGATAAGAGAGCGGATTGGTCGAAAATCATACATGCAGAGAGCCACGAGGCCTGGCCATGACTTCATGGCAACGGCAATGGCCCGCGAGTTTTGCTTTAGGACGCCTTCAGCCCCCGCGAGCTGGCTCGTAAAAGCCGTAAAGACAACGTCTGGTACATAACCTGGTGACATGTACCTACGTCGGTCAGGAGTGTCAATGAGGAAGAGAAAGGCAGACATTAAGCTCTCGGGCGCCTTGTATGTGCCCTCGGCCAGAGCGTCGCAAAGCGGTGCCAAGCCACCCGATGCTACGAGCAAGCGAGGGTCGCGCACCAGAATCTCAGCCAGCGTCTCAATACATATTGGCTTCAGTCGGTCGGCATTCTGGTCGGCAAGCTGGCCGCCCGGACGACCGTCTTGGCCCTGTTCAGCCACTGCAACAATGGTGCGCACGACAGCGCGCGATATCTCCTTGACGCCATTCTCGACATCAAGAAAGGCGCGCACAAATTTGAGAGCCTGTTCCCGCTCAACGTCGGCCTTGCGGTAGTTGTTGAGAGACCTAAGACATGGAGGCTTAGCCGAGGGCGCTGAAAGCAAGACACAGGACAGAGATGCTGGCTTGCTTACCTGATGACCAAGTAGTCCGTGTTGAGGCTACGAATTTTTTGGAGAGAAGCTACGTCGGAGATGGCGTAGCGAGTAGCTCGGAAGCCAGCAGCAACAACCTCGCGGCTGTCGCTCAACAACATCATTTGCATGCGCAGGCCAAAGATGGACCACACAAGGTCATACTTTATGGTGGCATGACGCTTGAAAAGGTCGGCGAGCTGGTTGGCACGGCTGACATAGTGCTCTGGTGCCATGCCCTCGACGCCGAGTGCCTGGAGCAGTTCGGCGAGTACAAAGGAGGGGCTTTCGAGCAACTCTTCGGCGTCGGAGCCAACAGTAGACCGGGAAATGCTGGGCGGAGAGCGCAGGCCGTTGGGCTGAAAGAGCCCATCGTGGATGCGTGTGCTCCTCGTGGGCGTCGTCGGAGCGGCTACGCGGGGCCGCTGGGCATGGGCAATCTTTTGACGCAGATCCTTGATGCGTGAGTTGCTGGCGCTCAGCTCAGCCTCGACACGTAAGCGCTGCTCTTTGGTCTGCTTTGCCTTTTTGATATTGAGCGCCTCGAGCATATTTTCGCTGCCCTCCTTGATTTTGAGTTCACGGTTGAGTCGCTCTCTAAGCAGAGAAACAAGCTGCTCCACAGCAGCCGTTGAGTCGTCGTCATGAAGCTTGTCGAGGGCGAGGCCGGCAGCCGAGCCTGGAGTCTGATGAGCGGCGCCAACATCGAGGCGGCTGCCAGTGCGGCTCGAAAGCATCTGACTGCGCAAATCGGAACTGAAGCTACCAGGCGCTACGTTGGGGTTGAGGCTGCTCCCGCGCGGAGCGAAGGAAATGGCGGAAGCGGGCAGATTGCGGTTGACAAGGCCATTTGGGGGTTGCAGAGTAGTCGCTTCACGCTCGAAGCTGGAGCGGCCGGGTGGGTGATGAGATTGCAATGAAGGCTGCAATGGAGGCTGCAATGGAGGCTGCAATGGAGGCTGCAATAAAGGCGGCACTGGAGGCTGCGAACAAGGCTGCGAACAAGGCGGTGAAGAAGGGTGGGAGGGTATCATCATGCCCTCTTGAGGCGGCGTCGAGCCCGCGGCCGGCGAGAGGATCGTGGCGAGCTGCCCGGCGGCTGGGACTGCGCCCAGGGCCGAGGGTGGAGCATCCGGTGAAGTCGAGCTGGAGCGGGCCAAGCGGGTTGAGGCTGCACAGTCGTGGCCTGTATCCGTCTCTGATTCGTATGGCAGTAACGCTTCAATCACGCAAGCCGAGACGTCATGTGTCGGTCGTGACGCGCAACAAGGGCATGCAGAGGGGCAAAAGATACTAGTACTACTACTTAATACTACTAGTGTTAGTAGTAGTACTTGGTAGTAGTAGTAGCAGTAGTCGTAGATAATAGTACTAGTAGTACTAGTAGTAGTACCATAGTAGTAGTCATGGGAGGTACAGGTATCAAACAAGCAAACCGTGTCCTAGCTGCGACGCTGGCGGTGGCCGCTGCATTAAGAGGTACTATATATATATTGTATGTATAGGTACTATGTAGTATATATATATAAACTTGGCGGGTTAGGAGTACTACGGTGCTGTATAGTACTGATTTACTAGCAGTACCAGTAGGTAGTACTAGTACTTGGAATTAGCCCTGGTCTACCTACTAGCCTAGGTAGGCACCTAATAGGCGACGCCCCTAGGCCGCACCGGGCCCATGTGGCCAAAGCAATGAGGGAAGCGCCGCCCTCCGGCTTCCCGTGTCCGACGCAGCTGGGACGCACTTGGCCGACTCTACGTCGACCATGACGGTTAAATAGGGCGTGCTGTCGACGGCCAGTCGCCTGCACGCTGGAGCTTCTCCTCATAGCCTGCCTGCTTGCGCTTGGAGTCGCCACGCTTTAGCCCTCTCATCACGTCTACATCGGCCATGCCCTACCGCCTCTCGGCCGCCCGCTACGGCAAAGACAATGTCCGCGTCCTCAAGGTTGCGCGCGACTCGGCCACGGGCGTGCAGACGGTGACAGAAATGACTGTCTGCTGCCTACTCGAGGGCGACATTGACGCTTCCTACACGCACGCCGACAACAAGGTGGTGGTGGCGACGGATTCCATCAAAAACACAATCTACATTCTTGCTCGTCAACACGCTGTCAATCCCCCCGAGCTCTTTGCCGCAACAGTAGGCTCGCATTTTGTTGACACTTATGCCCACATCAATGCCGCCTCGGTTTCCGTCATTGTCCATCGCTGGCTGCGCATGGATATTGCTGGCCAATCACATCCTCATAGCTTCATCAAGGACGCTGGCGAGACTCGCACCGCCCAAGTTTGCGTCCGTCGGAGCCAGCCTGGCAGCAGCCACGGCGCCATTGACTTGAGCAGCTCCATTTCAGGTCTTTCTGTGCTCAAAACCACGGGCTCGGCTTTCCACGGCTTCATCCGAGACGAGTACACCACGCTTCCCGAGACGTGGGATCGCATTCTCGCCACCGATGTCGACGCCACCTGGCATTGGAAACCGTTTGCCAACCTGAATGCTCTTCAACAAGCTAAACATGGCTTCGACGATGCCTGGCAGGCTGCTCGCGACATCACTCTGCGTCTTTTTGCCAACGATGAGAGCCCCAGCGTGCAAAACACAATGTACAAAATGTGCGAGCAAGTTCTCGACGCTGTCCCTGGAATTCAAGACGTGGCCTACTCGCTGCCTAATAAGCACAACTTTGAACTTGGTTAGTCTCCAATGTCTTTCCCACAGCCACCCACCCCTCTCACAAGCTTTGTCCTCGCACAGATTTGACCTGGCATAAAAACCTACACAATACCGGCCAGCATGCCGAGGTCTACGTGCCTCAGTCTAATCCGAATGGTCTCATCAAATGCCAAGTCTCTCGCTCGTAGGGACGCTGAAATGCCTTGCGCTACAAGCCAGGGGCTCCATCAGGCCCTGCTTCACGCCTAAATGTACCAATGCCATACTGCCCTATAGTCTGCCTTATACTGCATCCTGTCACCCACCATTAGTATACAACCTCTTGCTGCCGCCCTGTTCCTCGTCGACTTGGCTTCATTCCAAGTCAGCACCACCCCCCTCTCAAGAATTGCACAATAATTGCAGCTGGCCTTCATGGATTGGTGCTACATCTAAAGCAAAGGAACCAGTGCATTGTGCTCGATATGCATTGCGCTTGACTGTGTTTGCCACTGATATAGCATGCCATGTTTTCGCAAAATACAGCAATATACATTGCATCAAAGCATGCGTGGCCCGGCTTGCTTTTGCTGCGTCTGTGTTCCTCTCCAAACGCCTTCACAGCTTCTGCCCATCTCTTCGTCGAATATTATCAATAGCAGACTCCCAGCCCTCACTGCCAACAAGAACACCTCCAAAGCGCATCAAGTTTAGTTTGTAGGGGTGTTGCTCTCCCTCGAATGCCTTGAGCCTGGCAAGGCGGCCATCGCGTAGACGGTTTTTGGGTAACATCCCGCTAACAGCCTTACGAAGCACTTCAGCACCACCCTGCTTGGCAACAAGAGTGTCCATTGTAAGTGATTTAAGTCCGCCTGGGCGCGTAGAATGACGATGATACGTCTTGCGCCACATTTTATGGCCAGTCACGTAAAGAGCAGCGCAATTGGTGACAACGACGTAATCTCCACAGTCGGTTGATGGATTCCACGTCGGCTTGTGTTTGCCCATGAGGATAACGGCAATGCGCGAGGCCAGCCGTCCGAGAGAGGGAGGCGTTGTACCGGGCTGAGTTGCGAGCGTCTGATGCGGCACCGAGGCAGAGATGTGATGCCAAACGCGTGTGTACGAGAGCGCAGTCTGTGGAGAGAGAAGTTAGTCATCAGTCATGGTGGTTCCTTTGCCCCTAGAGCTGTATGCGTTGACGCAGTGAGGCGGACAAGGCATTAGGAGCTCACCAAGCCCAGCGATTGCGACATGACGACTACCCCCCAAGGAGCGTAATTGCTCACCAGTATCGAGGCGTCTTGAGCTGTTGCACTGCACCCCACGACGCTCGACTCTGGGTAAATAGAGAAGGGGGAAGCTGACCAAGCTTTATTTGCTTTCTTTTGGTTACAACCTCCTACCTTGCAACCACTTACTCAACTACTACACCTCTAACTGACATTTGGAGAAGCTGAGGTTTAGTTGCTGACTAACCGAATTCTCTTTGTGCTGTAGCCAGTCACCTGACTCTGCTCATTGTCCGAGGCCCGGAGCCGAAAGAGCCCCGCCTGCCCCACCGAGCTGGTTGCGCGGTGGGTCAAAGCAAGACGAGGCAAAGGGAAAGGATTGATACAAAGGAGAGATGGGAGCCATTTGACACTTGCTAATCTTGAAGTGCGAGTCGTTTTTGGCCCTTGAAGCCCTTCATTGCCCAATTCTTCATTCTGGTTCAACGCCGACATTTCGACACATGTATAGCCAGATTTCCCGTGGCCGCATAGGTATGAGCCCTTGGCCGTAATCTCGAGCCTTGGCCTGACGGATTTGCTGACATTTGGTCAAATAAAGACACGATGGCTTTTGACGACTCTTTCCATGTGCGTTGCGTCTCTGACATTTGAAGATGCGATGCACGTGTGGTATCCCGATTTGCCATCACTCGTTGTATTCTGCGCGAGTCGCGCCGGGACTGATTGATGAAACACGAGTCAAGCAGACCCTCTTTGCCGTGCCGCTCTCTTGTGACGGCTGTGTCAAGGAGGTTTCGGAGCAGCTCTACAGGCTTGGTGGCATTTCCAAAGTTGAAGCCAATTTGGAAGACCAGCTCATTTCAGTCGAGGGAAAAGGTTACGTGTACGCGGTGCAGAGGAAAACTGACGAGATGGACCAAGTCTTGACTGACTGCGCCCGTTTGCCTAACAGCGGCACCATCAGCCATTGTTGAAGCGATTCAAGCTACGGGGAGGGATGCCATTCTTCGGGGGTCAGGCGCAGCAGACAGTGCGTATCGTCCGTCCACGTCGACGCTTGTTGCGCAGGGCTACTGACACACTGGCGTGCGGCGACAGGTGCTGCCGTTAGCATACTTGAAACTTGTATGGACAAGGGTCAAGCCTTGCATGAGCCAGGCGATAGACAGGTGAGAGGCCTGGCACGTATGGTACAGACCAGTCCGGATATGACATTGGTCGACTTGACAATCCGAGGGGTAACGCCGGGCACTTATCGAGCAAGCATTCGTGCGTACGGCGATTTCAAGGACGGCGTAAAGTCGACGGGGCCGATATGGTCCGAGGGCGAAGTGGCAAATGGCAACCTGGGCGTCCTTGAAGTAGCTGACGACGGCCGCGGTGCAGCCTTTACTCATCATAGATTTCAAGTCCATCAAGTCATTGGCCATGCCCTGGTGGTGACCAAGCAGGATGAAGCATTGCATGCATTGGACAATAATCAAGACACTATGGGAGGAGTCATTGCTAGAAGCGCTGGCGCATGGGATAATGACAAGACGGTATGCTCGTGCACTGGCAAAACACTCTGGGAGGAGAGGAGGGACCAAGTCAGCAAAGGCATGTTATAAAACAGCTTCTCAAGATATAAGCTGCATGACTTGGAGAGTCAGCCTTGGGGTGAGTGAATGCCTGTGGGGGAAAGTAGGGCCACAGATTGTTATCTAATGTTATCGGCCTCTTAGACCTAGAAGCCCATAGTATGGCCAAGACGAACATCAGACGCATTGCGTGGCAGAGCGATGTTAATTTTGTGCCATGGGTTACCTGTTAAGCAGCATGTTGCTAGATTGGCAAGAGAGCACGCATTGGAGACAATGAATGAAGAGCCACAAGGAGGAGGCTGCTCCACTGACTAAGTGCCGGAAGCAGCGGGAGTTGAGACGGGCGAGAGAATAACGCCAAAGGGAGTAGCAGGCATCGAGGTAGGTGAGCAGACACAGCGGGCAAAGTTGGCGCACGATGAGCTCTCGCTACCTCTACTAGTACTCGTATAGTAGGGGCATAAATGTTAGCTGCTAAGTATTAATGCTGGGACACGTGCAGTTCACGCGGTGATGGATCTTGACCAATGTCGATCAGGCATTGCTATGCACGAGATGCTTCAGGCGGGCAGTAGGAAGCCGAGCAACAGCGTAGCATGGAGATGCCAAATCAGCCGCTAGCAAGGTCTGGGTGGTGCTGGAGGCGCCAGACTTGCATGAAATGGAGAGCCTACTAGTAGTAGGTATAATAATGAATGCATGGGCCATGTGCGGCAGCGCACACAAGTGCTACTGCTTGCTTGTTGCTGGGTGCTGTCTGTTTTTGTTTGTAGCTGGGGTATTGCAACAAGGCTCCGATTAAGATGTCTACTGCTAGTAGTAGCAGTAGTAGTAGTAGTAGTAGTAGTAGTAGTAGTAGTAGTAGTAGTAGTAATTACTATAGTAGTAGTAGTAGTGGTGGTGGTGTTGATAGTGGTGGTGTTAGTAGTAGTGGTGGTGGTGGTAGTAGTGGTAGTCTTTTGCGAGGTGCCGAGTTGAATAAGCAGACTGGTGTCCTCTGGAGCCCCTGAAGCTGTAGAGCAAAAAGACTTGGTGACGCCCCCGTATGACTGTCATGGCTTGTTTCATGGTGAATTGTGCACAGGTCATGCAAGCAAAGCACGGCAGAAACAAAACATTGTTACAGACGAGGCCGATGATACACGCGGTCCGTCAGACGTGGCCAATAAACAAGGCCAGCATAGCCAGCTCTGTGTCCCAATCTCCCCATCTCAATCTCCTCTGCGGCCACTATCCATGGCCACTATCCAGAGACTTGGCTAGAGGCGCGTTGGGCCTCTGGAGCTACTACTACTAGTACCTGTACATGTAGCTATCCGCTAGGGAGGATCGGCTTGGCTCCGGTACACACAGACCGCCCACGGGCCTTGTACCGCCCCACTGTCATGGCTGTACCCCTGCCGCCTGCCTGCCCGCCGCGGTGTACCTGACGAGCCGGCCACCAATACTCGGGCGGCCTCGACCAAACGCCTCCCGCCTCAAGTCGCCCCCTGGCCCCTGCTTGTGTGAAGAACCAAGCCCTGGCCGCGCCGGCCACCAGTGACATCCATGCCCGCAGGGCTTTCGCCATGTCGGCGGCTAATGCAAGAGCCCAGTCTCAAAGTCACCCGCCTTTGGAAGCTCCATTCTAAGTCACACCACCCATTACTTTGCTCGCTTCTCTCCTCACCTCTTTGACTCCTCCCAACTCGGCCTCCCAACTCTGCCTCCCAACTCTGCCTCCCAACTCTGCCTCCCAACCCTCTCCAGCTTGCCCTCTACCTCTCTCCCTAATTCTCCGTCTCCGTCGTCTGCCAACCCTCTCGCCATTACTTACCCCCTTCCCACTAGTCACTTGCGAGACGCCTGACATTGGTCCTCCTCCTTTCAACAATTGCCTCTTCTTCACTCACGCCCTCTTGACGCCGCACGGTCCAGTCCCCATTTCAGTCTCTCCTCGTTTTCTTTCTTGGCCCACTTTCCTACTCCTCGGCCAATTTCTGCCTTCGTCTCTCTCTCTCTCTCTCTCTCTCTCTCTCTCCAAACACTTCTGACTCCTCTATCCCCATCCCCCACTGTCTTGAAGTCGCCTGATCCTCTGTCGACCGCCCCATATCCCGTCTTCTTTGCGCCGTCAGAGGCACGTCTATTGTCAGCATCTGCTTCCAGACTTCGCCCGCCGCCTCTCGCCTAGAGTCAATCTAAACCTAGCCCCATGACTTTTCGCCTTTACGCCATTGCCTAGACATCACGATTTGATGCACGTCAGAAACCCTTTGCTTGACCGCCTCATATCACATCGAATACATTGTTCCCGAGTCTGTGACGCTGCTGCGCCCCAGTGCCAGCCATGTCATTGAAACAGGTGAGCATACATTCAAATACTGCTGACTGGCAAGTCGCATTCTAAATCAGAGTCAAGGAAATCGAGAGCTGGGTTGCCGCCTTGGCACGATATGACAATAATGAATTCGACGAAGCTCTTGGCGAATTTGACAAGATTTCCGATACCAGCAAGATTCTCTTCAACATGGGAGTTATCCATGCCACTCTTGGAGAACATGAAAAGGCTGTGGGTACCTGCGTGCCTCCTGCTACTGTCCCTGTCTGAGTACTGACCACGCTGCTTTTTTTCAGGTTGAATGCTACCAGCGAGCAATCCGACTCGACCAGTATCTTGCCGTTGCATATTTTCAACAGGGGGTATCAAATTTCCTCCTTGGCGATTTTGAAGAGGCTCTTGCCAATTTCAATGACACGCTCCTCTATCTCCGCGGCAATACAATGATCGACTATGCCCAACTTGGGCTCTTGTTCAAACTCTATTCGTGCGAGGTGCTCTTTAACAGGGGTCTATGTTACATTTACTTGGAACAAAAAGACGCTGGCATGCAGGACTTGTCCTATGCTGTCAAGGAAAAAGTGGTTGAGGATCACAACGTCATTGACGAAGCTATTCGCGAAGAAGCCGAGGTAAGGCAACATTTCAGTGGAAATGATTACTGGCCATGTTTTAATACGGTTACAGGGTTATACCGTCTTCTCTATCCCCGTTGGAGTGGTGTACCGACCAAACGAGGCCAAAGTGCGGAATCTCAAGACCAAGGACTATCTGGGCAAGGCAAGACTGGTTGCGGCATCGGATCGCACCAACGCATTTACTGGGTTTGCCGGCTCTGAAATCAAGAATGTGAGTTGTTTGCGCTTACTCAATGCCTCGGCTACAAGTATTTACTGGGCATTTTGCAGGCTGGCAAGAATGAAGTCAAAGACGATCGTCCGGCGGACAACATATCATTTGCCGCTACAAACCTCGTGAAGCCTGGCCTTCAATCACGGAAACCACAAGTCGATTCACCCGCAAATCGCAATGTTTTCCCCCCGACGCCACCCCCGGAGAATGATCGTCCAAGTCGCGGTGCATCAGTCCGAAATGGCCCCAAGCCAATGCCTGCCAAGCTGAACATACCTTCGCAAGAGGCTAGAAAATATGAGAGAGCATTCTCACCGCAAGACGGCCGACAGTGGCCCGCAAGATCGGCGTCTGCTGCACCCGGCAAGAATTATGCCCAGCGAGAAGCATCGCGTCGACCTTCAAGACAAAGGGAGAGAGATGAAGAGGATGATTATCCTGGAGAGCTATATGATATGTATGGGGCCGGCGGCTCGAGGGGCTCGAGAGGAAGTCGAAGAGCCCGTCAACCGAGATATATCGAAGAAGAAGAGAACTCAGACTACGACGACGGCTCGCTTGACGGAGCAGAGTTCGAAATGGTATCTAACAATCGTCGTGGTCCCAGTTCGAGATCGGGATCGCGCGCTGCTTCGCGCCGGCCTGATATTCGCAAGATTAGAGTCAAAGTCCACGCAGATGATGTGCGCTATATTATGATTGGAACCGCCATTGAATTCTCGGATCTGGTGGGCGTTGTCAGAGACAAATTTGGTCTTCGACGTCGTTTCAAGATCAAGTTCAAGGACGAGGATGCTCCGGATGGAGATATGATCACCATGGGAGACCAGGAAGATCTAGACATGGCTCTGCAAGGCGCAAAGAGCGCAGCCAAGAGACAGAGGCTTGAGACTGCCAAGTTGGAGGTGAGTTTAATCTCGTGTTAGGAGCAATGCCATTTGCTGAAGTTTATTAACGCATATTTTAGATATGGATTTACGAGGCGTAGATTTTGATACCATGAGCATTTTGGCCAAATCGACACGAATGCTGTCGGACCAATGATGCTACGATGCAACGACCCTGAGGCAGAATTTTATCTGTTGAAATTCAACCACCATTTAATCGCCAGCGATGATATTTCATTTCTGAGCCTTCTCTGAGCTGGCTCGTGAGACGTTCTGATATTGATGCCTTTATCCCGTCATCTTATGACTTAGAGTTTGATGGCATACGCTTGTCATTGTATTTCCTCTATTCATGTTATCTGCCTTTATTCGCTGAGAGGATGGTAGCTGATTGACAAAATCGGTAATATGTAGACAAGCTAGAAAAGCAAGCATCAAAGTGAAGGAGGAGGGTCTTGGAAAGCCCTGTGGTGGCTCTTATCTTTTTTGGCCACGGCTACTTTTGCGTCGTTTTCCTCTTCTTATTTATATCTATATATCTACTTACTTGGCTGCTGAGGCACAAGACTGGATTCTCTGAAGTTGAATAATAGCAACCTGAATTAATCAAGGTTGGGAACTGGACTGAGTGCGGGCAGTATTGTTGTATTTGTGACAGAAGTGAATTGGTGACGACCATGCCTGTGCACAAGGCATTTGGTTTGAAGCCAAAGCTCTGACGCGTATTTGCGAACCCCTATGCGTTTGAGACGCTCGTTTCAAAGTATATGGGCTACTGCTGTGTATAGCAGTATTCGATAAGACTATGCAGAAGACCCTACGTAAGCCAAAGTGTGTTTGCACAGACACGGGCAATATCTGACAGACGGTAATGCAAAGGTAATAAGTGCTATTGTGCTGGTAGGCCGAGAATGAGAGAGCGCGACCCCAAGAAGATGTTGCACAGCGAGCAACGCTAGGTGGCAACGTGTTCTAAATAAGTACAAATGATAGCTCAAGCATTCAAGCAGAGCATGCTGACATTGTACATAGGTGCTGCCCAAGTCAAGGAATTGTGTCAGCGACGAATCCGGTCGAGGCATGAAGGCATTGAGCGGACTCAAGTCAGCCTAAGGCTTGATCATCCACGGCTTGTCTTGGAGGGACGGCAGGCATGGCCTCAGTGGGCAAATTGCCGAGTATGTCACTGACGGCCTTCAAGCGATAGCGCCACTCGTCACGGCCGAGAAGACGGAACAAATCGGGGGTAGTGAGGGCGAGGATGTCGAGACTAGCGGTAGCAACAAGACGCAGCGTGTTGTGCAAGAGTGTTGAGCTGACAAAGCTAGATGCAAGGCGCTGGCTGAGCCATTGGGCGGGCCGGTCCCATGCGGGCTGATCGCCATCAACAAGAGCAGCAGCTGCTTGGATGACAAGGCGATGATGTGCCAAGTCGGCTGCTTTGAGGTTGCTGAGAGCTTCAACATAAGTGTCGTGAGGTGCACGCCAGAAGATATAGGGATGTCTGCGGACAAAGGTAGGCAGGGGACGGTATCTAGCAATGGCAGGATTGGCTAGTAAACGGTCGACCAAGTCGACTCTAGCCCCGTGAGACTCGAGACTCGGAATAAGCTCTATATGAGTTTTCCAGCCATGCGGGAGAAGGAGCCTAGAGCCATCGGCATCTTGTTGAATGGCTTCAATGTCTCGCAGAATGGGCTTCTTGAAATGTCTCTCAACGACAGAGGCCTCCTTGTCGGTCAGGCCAAGACTATTGTTGGATACGAGAAGGGCTCCTTCATAGTGCCTCTCAAAGTAATCCAATTTTTCCTTGTTGATCCGGATGCCCCCTTTGGTGAATTTGAAAGTCAACTGATTCGTTAGCAGATGCATGTGGAGATGAAATGAAGGTGCTCTTCAAGGTTGACGCACTGCATTGGTAACGTCTTGGATGGTGCGAGGGATATTGACATTCTTCTCAAAAGACGAGCCCAAGTTGGCGAGCCAGCAAAGCAGTGGAATAGGGAGAATGCCTTGGTTTCGGTATTGGGCCAAGTCGATTTCATCGTTGCGTTTGCTCATTTTTGTGCCGTCATGGTTGATAAGAAGGCCCAAATGGCAAAAGGTTGGAGGGTCCCAGCCAAAGGCCTTGTAGAGAGCCAGATGCTTGGGGGTTGAGATGAGCCATTCCTGGGGTTTCAGTCAGTTGCCCATGTCTCTATCTAAACGATCAAGTCTGACCTCGCCACGCAAAACATGTGTAATTTTCATCATGTGATCGTCAACCACGGTGGCGAAATGGTACGTTGGGAAGCCATTGGGCTTCATGAGAATGAAATCTGGCTCCGTCTCGGCTTTATGGAAAGGACCATAGATAGCATCATGAAATCTATTCTGGCAAAACAAATCAGCCTTTAAGCGCCAGAGATATGAGTCTCCTGCGGTAGCACGACGAGTAGCCTCGTCAGTATCCAAGGAGCGGCAGGTGCCTGGATAGATTCTGGGCTGGCCGGGCACATATCGAATGGGGCCGTGTTGCTCAGAAGTGCAGAAACAGCGATAGACGTGGCCCTTGCGAAAGAGCTCTTCAACATGCTCTTTGTAAATATGGAGTCGCTCCGACTACTGCCCGTCAGAACAAGGTGCCTTGATGACGGGGCTGCAGGTCTGACCTGTCTATAAGGGCCGCAGGGGCCGCCACAATCGGGGCCTTCGTCCCATTGCACCCCTGCCCATTTCAGGTCCTCCATGATGCGCTCCTCAGCCCCCTGAACAAGACGTAACTGGGGCCAGTTAGAAGGGTGACATGTGGCCAAGGAGCAAGTAGAAATGAGTCGTCATACCTGGTCTGTATCTTCTATTCTGAGCACCATGGCACCACCAGCTTTGGAGCTATTGGCCAGGAGTCGGTTGAACAAAGCTGTGCGTAAAGATCCCAAGTGCAGATTTCCAGTGGGCGACGGGGCAAATCGAACGCGTATCAAAGCATCAGCATCTTTTCCCAGTGTATTCTGAGGCGGACGGCCGCCATTGATGCCATTTTTTCTCATAAGAATTTTTCTTGTTTGTGCATTTGTGTCTCGGCTTGTCCCAGTCGTATAGTAGCCAAGCAGAGAGGAGCCTCGCATCCCCTTGGCTGCCATGGCTCTCGGACGCGAGCGGCATAATAGCGCCAAAGGCCATGTTGTCGGGGAGCAGTGCAAGGCGAATGCCATGTTTCCCAAAGCCACACCACTGCGACGGGCATACCAAATGCTGTAATCATTATATAGCTGGAATATTGACTGTCACGCCTGCAAAAAGCCTTGCTATAGCAGCCACCCGTAGCGCGGCACGTGAGGCCCCTTTTAGGCCACTTGGTTGGTCAAAACTGCCCCATGTATCCATCCATCCATAAAATGCTGGCTTACTACACTACTACTACTACTAGTTGCATCATCTTCCAATAAAAATACAGCAAAGTCCAACTTGATATTTTAGTCATGCGAATTCGGGATTCCTGACCTATCTACCATCATAATCACCACCAGTAGGCTCCTCCATCTTTCCTGCACCAAGTCAGAAGTCTACCCTTCTAGTTAGTATTCAAGGCTCTCCTCGCTACTCCTTCGTCAATGCATAGGGAGCCATATCGAGTTTTGACGTTAGATTATGACCCTTTGTATCTGGCCTTTTGCATCTACAACGCCAAAGGCTGCCATGGCTTTGGCCTGGCTCATAGATATATCATGCAATCCTCTGTGACCTAAACACCGAAAAAAATAAACCATCAACCTCGTTGAAGCACTTGCCCACGGAAACAAAGCGGCCAATCAACCATCCTCATATGCCTATTTCTTCTTTTGGCTCTGCTCTTGCTCCTTGAGTACCTTTTTGACAATTTTCTGTTCCTCAATGAGGAATGCCCGGACTATGCGATCACGAACACAGCCGCCGCACCTCGATCCGCCATAGGCACGCTGAACCGTCTTCTTGGGCTTCGAAATAGTGGCGAACTCTCGTGGTCGTAACGCTGGTATCTATCTCGCAACACGTCAGTTATTATGCCACCAGTTGTAATAGTATCTGCCATGGCTGGCGCAAACTATTCGCAAGCTGCACTGCCCAAGAAATAAACGCCAAACAGTCACAATATCGCGTGAGACAGGTCAAATGCAGCAGCCATGATCGATGCTCCTGTGCTATACCGAGCCTATTTCCACCAGTTCCATCGTTTCCAGGCCGATAAACACTTACGCCAGAGAGCTTGGAGCCGCAATCACCACACTTAGGAACGGTGCCGCGCTTCTTGATGTGCAGCAAACGAAGCTCACCCCCGGGAGTCTTGATGACTCGAGTCCGGTTGGATCGAGTGTTGTACCTATCAAAGGTCAGCCAAGCTGTCACCTTTCCTATCATATTCAGGGCAGTGTCGACGATGATGGGATGATTAATGCGTTAAATATTGGCACTCACGGGTTTCGTCGGCGGTAGGTAACTCGCTGGGACGCCATTGCTGCTGTCGATATGAAGAATATGAGATGCAGTTGTCGCAAATCGCCGGGCAGTAGTTTAAGTAGTTTTGGAAAAACAAAACTTGTGGGCAGAAAATATGGCATGCCTAGTGGAGCGTTAAAGTGGAGTAACCTGACTGTAGTCACAGTCACGTGCGCAATTAGGAGTTCGGCTTTTCACGATACCGCTTCACCACGCCGCTCTTTTTAGACTTAGTTGATTTATTATAATAATATATTAAAGCTTATTTTATTAAGCTAGCTAAGAATTATTTAATAATATAAAATGATATAAAATTATTAATTAATTATATTTTCCCTTAATACGCTACTCTAGTAGTACAACACATTACTTATAGCTAACTTGGGTTTTTTTTTTCTATTTAGTCACGCCGCACCACATGAAGCATCCTTGCCAAGGCCTAGCAAAAGACAGGCTATACGGAATACCATGCTTTTCAAATGCAGAATGGCCCCTTTAAATCGTGTTAAAAGTAATGCTCTAATACCATGCATCTACTAGTATATACGTACAAGACGTGTGCCTAGCAACTTGGAGCTACTACTACTAAGTATTATGAATCTTGTGTCGTTGGCACCTGGCAATATGTCGACCACGTCTCGACCCCATGGCCTCATGCAGCCGTCGACTCGCCAGCAAGATATGGCCAGCAAGATATGGCCAGCAAGATATGGCCAGCAAGATATGGCCAGCAAGATATGGCCAGCAAGATATGGCCAGCAAGATATGGCCAGCAAGATATGGCTGACAAGAAGCGCAACCATTCAGCAGGCACAGCATGATTGAGCTGCCAGACGGCAGGTGCCCACCTGGCCAGTTTCGCTGTTTTGGGAAGCAAGAGCCCATGCCACCCCACCCACTCACTTCCTTACTTCTTCCCTCGCTTCTTCTCTCATGTCTTCCCTCACCTCTTCCCTCGCCTCGTCTCGCACCGCCTCAGGGCCAAGTTTTGCCCTCAGTTTGCCTTTGCAGCAATACAGCCTGTAAATTCGCCGCCAGCCATTCTTTGCCCGCCTTACCTTGGTACTTT
Organism: Ophiocordyceps australis; assembly: GCA_002591415.1. Lineage (NCBI taxonomy): Eukaryota > Fungi > Ascomycota > Sordariomycetes > Hypocreales > Ophiocordycipitaceae > Ophiocordyceps > Ophiocordyceps australis. The sequence continues at coordinate 7,430 of NJET01000213.1, read as the reverse complement.
ACAACCATTCTTGTTTCCTTGGCCAACCATCCTTAATGCCCTAGCTGCTCCTTTTCTTTTGCCAGCTTTGCAACAATTCCTTGATACACTTACAGGCTTCAACAATACCCTTTCTCAACGGCAACTCCATGTACATCTGAGAAGATGCCAGTTTATGGTCCGCCACCCTGATTGCAGTCTGAACCATCGCACCCTGGACCTATCTCCCAACTGGATGCAGCCGCAAACCATGGCAGCCCGCCCCCTTGTATCTAGCCCACAACAGCATTCCATCTTCGAGCCCCAGTGCACACACCTGACCGTGGCTCGGGTTTATGATCCCATGCTTCTCTGCCTAGCCTGTCACCGTCCAGGGCCCAATGGCTGGGTCTACCGCTGCACCCAGGACCGTGAGGACATGATTGAGCATGCTATATGTCGCGGGGAAATGGTAGCATCACCTTGCCGCAATCCACACATACCAGTTGCTGACTGCCTCGTCACAGATGTGCTTCGATGCCTTGGGCCAGCAGCTTTCAGGCCAGCTGAGAATGAGAAAGGGAAGCCCCGCGGCACGTGAAGATAGACTCAGCTTCTTCGATGAAATCACGTCGCAACAGTTGTCTACACATAGGCCGGCACAGGTAGCCATTATCCTACGTCAGCGTGAGAATGTGAGTCGCTTTGCTTCATTAATTGCTCGATCCAGAGCCACTTACCCACCCCTGGTACAGGTCCAAGCCGCCATACAGATTCAGCGTTTTCGCAGCAACAGTGCTGAGATTGTTGGCCACCCAAGCTTTTCAGCTGTAACCAACCACTTTGACTGCAAGAAACCATGGGTTACCAATGTCCAGGACGAGTGTCAATACCGAATCTGTCCTCGTTGTCGTCCAGGAGCCGCAGACCGAGCATTTCTCAGCCTCAATGCAATTGCTAGTGGAGAAATTCCACCTACAGTTGCCGTCGGCTACGGCTTTCACATCCTCGGTGAGCGCCCCATTGTCAATGCTGACATTGTTCTCAACTTGGGGCGCCGCTCTGGTCCAATTGTATGGCCCTGGCACCATGTGCAATCGTCTCCCCGTGACACTGACGAATTATCATGGCAGCCTTCGAACCGCTCTCCTAGATCTGAAATTCGAGTTAGTCGGGCCTCCTTGAAATCGCGCGAGAGCATCTGCCAGCTTTTTGAAACTTCTGTCAGCATCTCACCCGTGACCGAGGTCGACTTGAAGAAAGACAATCATAGACAATCTTGTGAGCCTAATAGACAGTTTTCACAAGGCCCGAGCCTGCTTAAACATGCTCCTGCATGTGGAAACTTGGTTCTTTACGCTGAAGCTGACTACAAGGCTCTTGAGGAGCCGGTGCCACGCCTCCTTTGGGCACCATCATCATCTGAGTAGAGGAGAATCTGGCTGTTTGACAAGACTCTGGTAGCTATTCTAATTGTCATTGGAAGAGACAGGCAAGTCTTCTTGTTCAAACATGTTGACGCTTTCGAATATACTGACGCCGTTTGAAGTCTGCCTGGACAAAGTTCTCTTGGTCAATCTCTGCCTCGCGTTAGAAACAACACAATAGTTTTAAAGCAAGCCAGACTAACAATCACGGTGCGACAATATCGACAAGGAAACTCACGCAGAAAGACACATAGCAACAGCAAAGTTGTTGGGCGTGTCTGAGAGAGTTTTTCCTTCCTTTTTTTTCTTGGCCCATTCTCTTCAGACACGCACTATTTTTGCATTTCGGCTCCCACAAATGAAAGAATTCAGACTAATCTCTCGGCCTCTCCAATGAGGACCATACTATAACCGTGCCTGAAAAGTAAGTATAACACTGTCAATGTCATACGCGCGTTCAAGGAATGTTGGGGGTGCGATAAAGACGCAACACGGTAAGGGTGGTAAAGACGAATAATTGATTCTGGCTAGATCAACCTGATGCTTCTCTCAAAGGCTGACAACATGGTGGGCATTCCGTTCTGACCTTTGAATTCAAGTGTTTTGTGTGCTTTGTAGTAATTTCTTCATCATCTGATCACCAACAGTTTTGGCCTCTGCGAACCGAGGCTCAAAGAATTGTTGGGTACTGATAAAGCGCTTCTTCCAGGTTTCAAAGTGGCCGAGTGAGACGCATTCTGCCCAGCCACGGGCGGCAAAGGTAAACTCAAGATCGTCGCTGCGGTATGTCTTGTCGTGTACGGCGGTATGTAGAGCTTCATCGAGGAGGCGAGAGTCTCGAAAAAGGTGCTCGGTGACGCCAAGGCGGAGGCGAAAAAGAGGCGTGCTACAAAGCATGTGTTCATAGGGTACAATGCCGAGCGCGGCCCAGCAATCAACCATGGCAAGAAGAGACAGGTGATTATTGGGGCGCGAGACACAGTCGTTGGTGGGAATGCCGAGGGAGAAGGAGGACAAGACATCGGCTTCAATTAGAGGTCGCGATTTCCAGGCCAAAGATTGATTGTCGCTAGTAGCAGTAATCTCTCCAGTGGCAGAAGGCAATAAAGACGACGTAGCATGACCAAAGACCATTTCACGGGCCAGGTAGACTCGCTCGCGAAGGCCCTTCATGTCTCCCTCGAGCATGAGCTTGTAGAGCTGAGTGACGCTCTCGGCATACTGGGCGATCTGCTTCCTTGCCTCTGGGTTTAAAATTGCGACACCGGCATAAACATGCCACTTCTGGCTATATATGCGTAGCATGGTGTTGATTTTGACATTTTCGATACCGCCAACGTAGCGACTTAGTTCCCAGGGAAACTGGCGGTTGGCGTGCCAGGCCTTTCCCATTGAAAGAAAGGCAGCATGGGTGACGGCCTGCGTATCGGCTGTGATGCGATCGTGCTCCTGGGCCGTCAGGTAAACATATTTGGAGCCCAAGCAAGCCAGTACCGCCTCCACCTTTTGCAACGCCTCGTCTGGAGCTCGGTGCTGGATGAGCACGAGCGGCTGGTTGCGCGGGTCGACGCTAGGTCCATGCAGTGAGTGGCATGAGACAATGGATACGTCGGCGGGAAGGTGTGCCTCGAAGGCTTCAATCTCGGGAGACTTGCACGAAGTCTGACCGCCGACAATGGCGCCCATCTTAGTAGCTGTGTGCACAGTTCTTGATAAGAATCCATTGATGACTAGGAGGGGAGGAGGCCGCATCAAAGGCGATGGACACAACGAGATGCAAGGCAAGACTGGCTCATCATACAAGGTCCATATTGGGCAATAACACCACCTATTACGGCAGCCTCGACGCTGTACAGGATGAAGTCGCTAGCCCGGGATACAAGGTGGCCGTTGCGACAGATTTCCAAGTTAACCTGACAAGAGCACCATTTAGTAAACGTTGCTAGATGTGGTTCAACCCTGGCCCATGAAGCAGAAAGACTAGAGAAGCATATTAAGGCAGAGAGTCGAGGAGCCGGCAAAAAAAAATGAAGACGGGGGGCAGTCGTACTGTGCCAGCATATTTCTCTTTGAGGCTATCGTATCTATCTTCTCTATCGCAGGCTAGAAGCCTGTTTTGTGCACGAATCTGTCGTCATTTTTTTTATTCATTCGTTTTTCACGGGTTCTAAAAAGACTACCGTCAGCATACAGAATAAGCGTGGATGGCATGCGAGCGTAGAAATCATGAATATTTAAAAAAAGATGTTCAATCAGACAAATAGTATGAAAAGGTAGCTAGCATTTTCATCAACGAAAGCCAGGGGTAAAGCCTGAGAGCCGGAACGGAGCCCAAGCAGCCCCTGGACAATACTCGAGCCAAATGCGCTCTAGTCATCATTATAAAGGAAAAAAGAAGGAAAAGGAGGAGTCACCAACGAGACTTACCAGGGCACCAAAAGACCGTCGCTAGTGGTAGCAACTCACCTCCAGCCAGCAGCAGAAAGCCGCTCGGCATACATCTTGCCCATGTCTCCCATGCCAATCAAGCCAACGGTGAAGTCTTGCATTGCAGCCTGTATAGACGACCGAGGTGTAGACAAGGACATTGTCTATACTAGGTGCTACAGCCTGTGGGCTGGGTCAAGGGTGAAGGGTGCCTTGAATGCCTGACTCTAGCAAAGTGAAGTAGAAAGGAAAAAAATTATAGCTATTGGCGATGTAGAGAGCGGACCTTTTAAAGCGGGCTTAAGGCTAACTAAGCAGGAAAGAGCTAAACCAGAACAGGCTAAAAGTATGGGATAAAAGAAATATATAGTATTACTACTACTAGTAGTAAGTCTAACTAGTATTAAAATTGTATAAAGCTTATTTAAAATTATTTAAAATAAAAAGCATTTTTAGTTAAGATATATTAATTATATTTCCTATAATGATAATAACAACTAAAGCGCTAATACCATATTCTAGCTAGTATATAGCTAGTAGTATATTCCTATTTTTAATATGCCTCTAATACATGTATAGGTGAATTATCTCCCACCTACTCGTGCTAGCAGTTAACTACTTGATTTAGAATTGCCATCACTTGACCTTAAGACGATAGCCAACACGAGTCTCGCTCTTTTATCTACCGATGCATGCCTGAATCTCGGCTCTATGCATGTGCTCAGCTTCACGCTGAGCCTAGAAGGACTCAACGCTTTTCGTGATGCCCTTATATGCTTGTCAAAGTTTAGCGAAGACGTGTCGCTCGAGGCGCGAAGAGACCGGGTATGTCGCCTTGCTTATCCTGCTGGGTCATTGACGCCGTTGTACTTCAAGTCTTGGAGCTAATTCAGATGCCCATATCCTCCTCAAGTTTACGCTCACAACCATCAACAGCTCCAAGTCTGCATATGCTAGCTTCAAGTTTGCGACGAAGAGATTCTTCTCCCGATATCACTTTCAAGCCACTGGCCAGTTTCGTGAGCGCTTCCACTGCTGCCTTTATATTCGAGTCAGTGCCTCGTCACCTGCAAGCGTCAAAGTGGTCGACTTGTCGCGGCTGATGCCCGTAGTCTCTCACATCCCTCTTTCGGAGCCGATCCGGCGTCGACACACAAAGAGACACTGAAAAGCAAGCACTCATCGATAGATGCGAAGTCACCATTGAGGACGGCGACAAGGCCCAAAGCCGTTTCATTGCTCGGATCATTTTCAGAAATGGATTAACCGCCACCCATCGTCTTCCTTTTGAGCTTGCTATTCCTGTACATGCCCGGTTTAACAAGCACGAAGCCCCTCACCACTGGACCATGTCGTCGAGGACGCTGCGCCAGTTGATGGACCACTTTGGTCCAGGCACTGAATATCTCGACATCAACACAGATGGTGATCACGTTAACTTTACATGTTTTAGCGAAAAGACAACGACCCAAGACAGTTAGTGTCAAGCCGAATCTCTTCTATTTTGTACCGTCATAAGCGCTCATGAGACATTGTCAGCCGTGCTCAAGAAGCCTCTGCATACCTCCATTGCCGTCGAGGTGGACGAGTTTGATGCTATCGAGGTCGAAGAGAAGCTTCACATTGTCATTTCGGTAAAGGACTTTCGCGCCATTACCCAGCACGCGGGCTTCACAACAAATACCATCTCGGCTCGATACTCCCTTCCATCACGTCCAATACAGCTCACATACGCTGCTGACGCCATTTCCTGTGAATTCCTCGTCATGACTGTTGGCGAACGCGCTAGTAATGCAAATCAAAAGACGACCAAGACTAACAGGACAGTGGGGAGAAAGGCCAAGATGAGCCTCAAGTCGGATTTTGATGGCATCAATGCGGCTACATCATCTGATGCGCCGACACCTCGTTTGGTTCCTAATCCCACGTCTCATATGGGTATTGCAAGAGCTAGCGCTTCAAGAATAGGCGCCTTCAACCTAAGGCCGTCACAACATGCTCCACCGCGACAGACACTGCAGTCTGAAAGTCTCTTTGTCGATGATGATGGCTGGGAGCCTCTAGCGGATCAAGACCACGATGGTGACCAGGACGCGAGGCTGGAGTGGGACCATGGTAAACGTCATGTGAGACGCAAATGGCCTCAAGCCCGAGCATGTACCACGCCAAGCTGACAGTGACAGGAATCTTGGACCGGGCACTTGGGCTACGAGCCAGCCAGCAAAAGCGCTATGCCGGACGATTCCGAGGCTGAGGCTATACAAGCCGAGGCTTCGTATATTGAGCCAACGCAGAGACTGTCGGATGTGGAAAACATGGTGCTTCTTCGCAACTAATGTATAGGAGACAGCGTGGCCTCAGATGCCGCTTGCGCCTTGTCGCTAGTCTCTGTTACTGCATCATTAAATCCTTGGCCTCTTGAATTTGAGTGATGCAAATCCAACTGGTAGCACATCCGGCACCAATACCATGAATGCGACTGTTGGAGGCTATGAAGTTTGACGAAGCAATGACGTTCCAGCGGTCTTTGACGACGGTCTGGCCAAGGCTGGGGCCGCAATTGCCGTGCTCGCCCCATCCCCACGAAATAACGTCACCGTCGTACGTCAAGGCAACAACGTGCTCGCTGCCCACGGCAATGCGCTTGAGCGCGGGGAGATTGGGAGGTGGCAGCTGGCCGTGATGGCCGCGACCCCAAGCAATCAGAGAGCCCTTGTTGGTTAATATGTAGATGGTCCCCCAACCTGCTCCAGCGTCGAGCCAAGCAGGAGCCCTGCAAGGCGCTTCAGAAGACAGACGCCACTTGTCTGATCCTATGACGCACATATCTCCACTGTCGGCATCACCAAGCAAGCATGTAGACTCTTTGGCACAGACTGCTTTAATTACTTTGAAGCCAATGCCGTCAAGTTTGCGCGGCGTGTAGACGACGGCTGACGGTTCTCCAATCTGGGATTTGCGGCAGTTGCCCCAGCCATAAACATCGCCGTTGTCCAAGACAACAACAACATGGTCCACGCATGCAGCCAGGCATACAATTTCGGTGCCCGGTACAGGCAAGCCTTCAATTTGACTTGCCGCTGGCGTGCGCACCAAGGACTCTCCACACCCCAGCTCGCCCTTTGTGCCAGTTCCGAAGCCATAAAGCCTCGTCCGCTTGCCTTGAGCATCAAGAGCTACGACAAAAGACGCTTCCCAGGTTGCTGCAATCATTGCGATGGGTCCCAGCTCTTGCTTGTCCGTGTGGCTCAGGTGAAGCTCCTGGAAAATAAACCCGTCTGTTGCCGCCTTTACATCTGCCACCAGCCCACATGAGCCGCTTGTCGGGTCACCGGCCCAGTACAGCTGGCCAGCCTGGCTAAGAACCAGCGTATGGTTGCCGCCGGCGGCGATGCTGATGATTGGTGATGTGGGCGCATGGGAATGCCACTTTAATGGCTTCGGAACCGACACATCCTGCCCGTGGCCGATGCCTAGCTGTCCAGATCCGTTTGAGCCGAGAGCAAAGACGCAGCTCATTTCAAAAGGCTACCTCTAGGGAATCAAGATAGAAAGGCGCTGCTTTCACTCGAGCAAGAATTAGATGGCTAGTATGATGGATTATAGTAATTAATTTTT
>NJET01000212.1:15829-26101 GCA_002591415.1 Ophiocordyceps australis | reverse complement strand
CAGCTGGCGCCTCGTCTACTACCAAAAAATCGAGGTGCTGCTGTGGAGCAAATCTTTTGGGGCGGCTTATATTCCAATGTTGGCACAAACGACTCATGTACAAAGATTGATGGATACCTGAATGGGAGCGAGCTGGGTCGCCCCCCCCCTTTTTTTTCTTCATTCCTTGCTTTTTATTTTGTTTTTAGAAAAAAAGAGACGTGCAAGCCGAGAGGGGGTTTTGAGCTTGGTGTCGTGCTCGTCTCTATCTTGCCGCCATTACGAGGTGGCAGAATCGGCTCGAGCATAATGACAATCGAGGTTAATTTTTCTGTCTCTTATGCTCTTCATATCGTCCTCTCTCTGCCAAGTCGCCATGCATGGCCAAAAAGGTCCAAGGCAAAGTTTGTCGCTGCGTCATTGTCAATGCGCCGAGCGTAGTAACCGTCTTCACGATAATTTGAACGGATGCGCCTCCGTATTCAGTACCCACTCGTCAAGGCTTATGACGTCAGGCTCTGAGTAGAGGAGATAGTAGTACTTGAGTGTCTCGGCCGTCCAAAAGCTCTCCATCTCATCCTTGAGCTCAGGCTCCGACAAGAGCACATTGCTGATGGCACTGTTGGCCAGGGAGGTCCGAGTCGCGCGCACCGTTGCCTGGAACATGTCCCAGCCCTTATCCATCCAACTCGGATCGCCCGTGATGCGGTACATGTACCAGACTGACTCAATGGCTTCAGGACTGCCAGGGAGAGAATACGCTGGTTAGCCCTGCACGCTTGGACAAGAAAATGAAGCATTACAAGAGAAAAAAGGCCATTTCCGACTCACCGGAGCAAATAATCTGCCGACGGAATCGTGATAAAGCCTGGGGGTAGCTTGTCTTGCTCAAGCCTCGACTTGACGTATTCCTCGTGCGTTGCCGGCCTCTCAGAGGCTGGCGATTTAAACCTGCTCCCTTCTGTCCGGGGGCTTGTCGGAGCTTGGACCTTGAAGTCGCCACTCGAGTCTGACGCGGGCTTCGTGTCCGAATCGGAGCTATCCGCCTTCCGGATTTCAGGCGTAGCGTCTCTGCCGCCTTGTTTTTTACCCAACTTGTCTTTGAGCGACTGCGGCAGCTTGGAACTCTCATCTCGCGCGCTCGTTGACCTGTCCTGGCCCTGCACCGATACGGCAGCCCGCTTTCTAAGTGTCCCATCACTCTGCCCCATGTGACTGCTTGCCCCGTGCAAAGAGGCGCTTCTATCCAGCTTGGATCCTTTACCTCGCTCGTTGCTGGGAGTCAACGTCTGGTCGTGCTCGACATTATTGAGCGCCTGTTGCTGCTCCTTGTCCCACTGCCGAACCTTTTCGTCTCGCCAATCTTTGGATGGGTCAATGCCTTCCCACCACTGTGTCTGGTTGAATTCACATTTTTCCAGCGTAGGACACGGCACCACTCGCGAGTATTCGGGCATAATGCCAGACGGAGTTGTTTGATAGGCCCATACGCATCCGTCTGTGAGCTTCTTGGCCAGCTCAACGTCCTGGTCTCTGCCAAATATCTTGCCGCCCAGCCCGTACATGCCGCCAATAAAGCACGTGAGATGCGTGACTTCATACTCTGGATCCAAATCTTTTGCTGGGTCGCCCATGGTGCTAACCTTGGCAGGAAACATCACATCCCAGTCCCCCGTCAGCATGGGGCGGAACAGGAGCCATTCGTTGGTAGCTTCGACTGCATCTTGGTAGAGTTTCTGATACTTGGGCTCGCGGCCACCAAGGAGTAAATATTGCTGAGCCCGGCGTTAGTTGAAACAGGAGAAACCTTGATTTTCGACAAGGACTCACCTTTGCAAAGTACTCGTAAGCAGAGTCTTGCGCTCCGCCAAGGTGAAATCTTTGGTAGCCGAATCCACCAGGGACCAGGCCTTGAGGCACACAGTCCCATTCGGAAATTTTGCCATCTGCACCATATGGGCCTTTTTGTTTGTTGCTACCACCGCCAGCCCGTGCTTCCGACTCCTTGACTGATTCAAGAGAACGGCGCTGAACAGGGTCTTGGTGGCTAGTTGGACGCTGCTTGCGACGATTCATGTCCAGGACAGAATCGAGTCCCTTTGAAGCTCCGGTAAAGCCAACAGGTTCGCCAAGCGGTTCTTGGGCCTCGACTTGATCCTTGGCAGCCGGGCTCAGAGACTCACTGACCGTCTCTGCTGTCCGATTGCAGCCGGTGGCATCCAGAGCATCGGGAAACAGGCCAGAAATCAGGGTCCCTTCCTTTTGCAAGGCCACCAGGGCATTTGTTATGCGATCAATGGCATCGTAGTACTTGTCTTGTGCTGTAAGCTGAGCCAGACGAGTAAACTCGACGGATAGAGAAGCGAGCTCAGCAAAGCCCACGCGGCCGGCGCGTCGAGGTTGCGAAGCATGCTCTGGTTTCCATTGGTAGTAAAGAAGAGGCATTCTGTTGGGAGTGTCGAAAGCACCAAGCAAGATTTCGGCAAGCTCGACAGCCTTGTCAAGCAAAAAACTGTATTTGCCCTGGGCTCCGCCACTGACATCAAATGCCGCAAGCAGTCCTCCCAGATAACGTATCGTTGTTTCAAAGACGGGAATAGCATGGCGTTCGGTGTAGGTAAAGTCAATATCCTTGACTGCCTCGGCAGCCTCGTCAAACGCGTCCTTCATGCCAGCAATCCATAGAGTGTCGAGTGTGTCCACCAGCGTGGCGGCCCAGCCGCAAAAGGGGTCTCGGTATTTTCCAGATACAGGCATCAACTCGTCGTGCATCCACGCACGCTTCCTGTAGCTTGCCCAGGAGCGTTCCAGCTCGGCCTTGACTCTCTTTTGCCTGTCAAGGCGTTTCGCCTTTGCCTGCTTTGTTTCTGGGCGAAAACTATATTGAATCTGAGGAAGCTTCTGGGGACTTGCCGTGGGCAAGGCAATGATGGACTCGGTGGGAACAGGAAAGTGCTCAATTGGCTTTCTCCAGTGTACCTGGTCCTCGTTGGGCGACGCCTTTCCTGTCGAGCCCTTTGGGGGCGTTTTCCAGTGTATATCGTCATTGTTGATGGCTGCGTCGCTACCATGCCAAGTTGCTCCTTGCTTGCCGTCGAGTTTGCCAGAGGGCTCCTTGGATGGCGTCTTGGCATCTTGATGGCCGTCATGATTTGTCGCTTCCTGGCCAACGTGTTTCAAGCGGCTCGCGTCGCCCGACAAGGGCTTCCTTTGTCCATTGGCCGACTCGTGGTCCGTCTTTGCCGGTGCTGGTTTGGCTGGAGGCGCAGGCTGTGGAACAGGAGGTGGCGGTCGCTGAACATTGACCGGCTGTCTGTCTATATCCCACGAGCTGTGCACCATGCGATAGAGAAGAAAGACGACGAAGACGGAGCAAACGGTGAGGAGTCTGTATCTTCGTCTGGGCATCGTGTTGAATGGCGCGTCGCAAGCTGGTAGATTCTTGCAAGGAAAAATGGCCACCAAGTCGGCGCACTAGTCGCCCTTGGTCGGCGAGGCTGCAAGTACTTGGCGTCGATATATAGATCCCGGCTTGGACTGAATGGTGGATGATGAATGATGAAGTGCAAGAGAATGCTTGATGGCTGCCGGCAGCAAAACCCTGGACGCTCCACCTACAAGACTACTACTACTACTAGGTAGGGTGTCTTGTGTCAGACGCCGAAGGTTTCAATCAATGTATCTACTATGTACGAGTAAGCGATGGAATAATTGCCCTGGCAAAGGAGTGCGAGGAAGAAAAGTCCAATGGCCGAGATGATAACTCATCCACGACAAAAGGAACGACAAGTCGGTTCCCAAGCCAGCCAGGTCAAAGCTCGCAGGCCACCCTGGCTGGTTCCTACACTTTAGTGGCGCCCCGTACCTACAGAGAGAGGCAGGAGGCATGAATATTTGTACATACTAGTACATACAAACAGTACTACTCTACTACTACTAATACATGATTCTTGCGTATCGTAATACTACCACTACTGCTATTACTAGCAGCTACTAAGTAGGCTAGTAGGTGCTAATGACACAGGTATAAAGAGGTGTGTTTTGTATATTGCGTTACACTCTACTCCTGCTTACCGCCTCATACAGGTAGCCTTCCTAGCTGGTCTTGCCAGGTTAGTGTGGATTAACACAGGAAGGGAGGATTAAAGGGGGTCGGTCTTGCCTGCCTCTTATTTCCCCTTGCTAATAATTGTCGCAGAAAGTACTATTGCTACTATGTGTTCTCACTACTACTACTACTACTCTAGTACTTTGTCGGAGGTATGGTGCGCTCGGTACCAAGTAGTAGTACTGTGTGCTATAGCCTGCTAGTAGTAGTAGTAGTACGAGTAGTAGTACTAGTAGTAGTGCCTAAGTATGCTCTATAAAATACTAATAGTAGTACTAGCAGCACTAGTACTCTTATACATTTACATCTATCCTGCGCGTCGCCATGAGCTGTCACAGCAAACAAGGAACATTCAGTGCGTTGCCAAACGAGATTCCTACTCTTTTTAGTCAAGTTGTTACGCAACTCTGATTAGTTGAATGACTGGAACTACTAGTAGTAGCACTTCTAACTTACTACTAAGTACTAGTACTATAGTGTATTCTCGGTTTTTAGGTACTATATATACAAAATTCTTGCCATCTCCATCTCGTGTTTAAAAGTTTCATCATTACTATCAACCAACGTCGTCCAATGTCGACCGCGTTTGACCCAAGAAGCTTGCCTCCGTCCCCGGGCAAATACGAGCCTCTCTTATTACTGCTAGTAGCGCCACTAGTAGTAATACTCCGAGCGGCAGTACGACTACCTAACGTACTGCTACTCTCATGATAATTATATGCCTAATGTAGTACCTTGTAGTCATGCGTGTATTTGTACACCTGTATGCATACTACTACTAGTAGTAAATCTTTTTTTTGGGGTTTTGCCGCCTAATTTTTATACGTCTCCTTAATCTTGTGGTATAGCGTCGTGTGGGAAAAGTCGTAATGAGGATCTAGTTCGCAAAACGGATGCTGCGACAACAGCACGTCGGCAGTCGGACGGTCAAAGGGGTTCCTGTATTTCCCTCAGTCAGCGTTCCCTCTCTGAGTGCCTGGCAAAGACAAGGGGAGGGGAAAATAAGAGACAACGGTTGAGCGACATACACCTGAAAGCACTCCATCATAAACGCCACAGCCAGCGGCCCAATCGTCTCTTGAATGTCCTCGGGAATTGGAGGCGGCGTCCCGTTGGCAATCTTGTAAATGGCCCCAACTGCCTCATCTTTGCTCCATGGACGCCGACCAGCAATCATTTCCAGCACGACGCACCCGAGGCTCCAAATGTCGACTTTTGCGCTGTAGCCCTCCTTCTGCGACAAAATGACTTCGGGCGCCATCCAAAACACGGAGCCCTGCATCGAGTTGGTCTTGTCGTTGCCATAAATGTTGTCCGTCTTCTTGGAAATGCCAAAGTCGCTAATCTTACACGTGCCGTCCAAATCTAGCAGTATATTGTCTGCCTTGAGGTCGCGATGCAAGATGCCTTCGCGGTGCAAATAGGCCAGGCCCGACAGCGTCTGCCGCGTCAGCGAAGACACAATCGACTCCTCGAATTTGCCGTGCTTGCGCAGGCACGAGCCGATGCTGCCGCCTGAAATGTACTCGAGAAAGATGCTGATGCTCGCCTCTTTGCGCTCGCAGCCTAGGTATTGCACAATGTTGTCATGGTCCAAATGCTGCATCGTGTCAATTTCCTGGTCCAGGGCAGCCACCAATTCGCGCATCTTGGCCTTGTCACCTCCTGCCGCCTTTGGGTTCACCTCGACCTCCTTGACGGCCAGAAACTCGCCCGTTGTTGCATTCATACCCAGGTAGACTCTTCCATAGGTGCCCTTTCCAATGAGCTGGCCTTTGAACCACCTAAAAGTCGTCTGCCGCTTGGGCAGTGTGTCCTGTGGGATCTGTGGCATCACCATGCTGCCCCGCTGATCCGGCCGAATCTGCACAATGTTGGCATTGAACATCTTGGTGCTCTTGCGTCGCATGATGTTGGCCTTGGCCTTGTCCACGCTCTGTGAGGCGCTCGTGTACCGCTTGTTGGCCTCGTGCGCGCCGCGAGCCACTTCGCGAATAGACTTCATGCGCCCCAGGCCGCCTGACCGTCTCAGGCTTCTCTGAGCCACGGCTTGCGCTCCATTGGTGCGCTCCGATGCCTTGAGCGTCGACTCATCAGAGCCCAAGGTATCTCCGTCATAATAAAGCGAGCTTGACGGTATCCCCGAGATGGGTGGGAGTGCTGGAGCGACTGAGCTCGATGCGTTGCGCTGCTCTAGCGGTTCTTCCACTTCGAGAATTGGCGATGAAGCAAGCTCCCCAAGACTGTCCTCCAGCACCGGTTCGTCTAGATTCAGGTTGGGAAAGAAGTCGTCCAGGTTGTTTAGCAAGTCGTCTGTGGGCGGTCGATTGGCCCAAACGTCCTTTTCAATAAATGACTTGCGTCTGTTGATTTTGCCATCCTTGTCCTCAGAGTCCCAGCTCTCGGATCCGGGAGTTGCTGGCGTTCTGCGCGAGCCTGCTGCCTTGTCTCCTCCCTTGCCCAAGTCGACATCATCCGATGTCTCTTGACTCGCTGCCTGTGATGAGAGAAAGGATACGCCTCTTTCCCGGTCTCTAGACCGCGGCGTCTTCAGGGTCAAGTTGGGACGCGGAGCGTTTGTTCGAGAACCGGCAGTTTCTGCTGATCTCTTTGCCTCGTTGCGTCCAGCCAAAGGAATGGCAAAAAGACCGTCGTCGGAATCATCGTCGCTATCTCCCATGGTAGACTTCTTGGGTTGTCTTGGAGGCGGGCGCGTCGGCTGCGGGGGTTTGGCAAAGCTGACACCAGAGCTCCCGGAATCCGGGTCCAGCTCATGAGGGGCACATCTCGGACCATTAAACATTGGCTTGGATCGGGCTGACTTGGGACTCGCGTCGCCCATGGCCGCCAGGGCTTGTTGAGCTGCATCATTTGATTTAGCACTCGCTCCAATTTCCACGTTGGCGGTTGTCAGCCGCTCGGCACTTCCACCAGAGTAGTCAGGCGTGGAAAGGGGCATCTTATCCTGGCTCCACGAGGCAGTGCCTGATACATGGGAGGGTGGAGCACCACTCTCTCTGTATGACTCCGGATCTGGCCGGCTTTCATGTTCATCATCCTTACCTGACGCTTGTATGTTGCCACCCCTTGACAAGAGTGCGGGATGAGATGGAATCCTGTTTGGGGACGACTTTCGGGGGCCGCTGACGCTTGACTGTGCTATAGCGCCCAGATTTTGGCCCATGCCGACAAGAACAGCGCCGATGCCGTCAGAGGCATTCACAGGCGAAATGGCGGCGCTATTGGTTATGGTCTGCCTTGGCCACGAAGAAGTGCTGTCTATGCTGCTGCTGACAGTCCGCAACTCGTGTCCGGGCCTTTTGCTGAGCGAGTTGGCCTTGATGAGAGTCGCAGATGGGTCGCTAGGGGGCGCAGGCGGTCTCCTCTGAGGAAACAACTGATCCGGCCTCTTGTCCTCAAACGGTGAGTTCCTGGGCTGGTCAAAGTCGACATTGCGTCCAACAATTCCATATCCCGAAAGGGCTTCTGGAGCTGTTGGGCCGTCCCTCTTGGTAGCTTGCTTCCTTTTGGCCAGATATTTGAGTTGCTTCCTCGTAATGGCAGCTCTATACTCGCTCGTTTCTTGTTCCAACGTCCTGTCGTCAGGTCTGTCTCCCGAGAGCGTATTGGTTCGAGACGATGGGGGGGAGGAGCTTGAGCGCTGTCGGCCGTCGAGAAGAGCGTATGCCACTTGGTCTAGGCCTGGTACGGGGCAGCCAGGGGAGAGAGACGTGGTTGCGCCGCTCATTGACCGAGACACGGGTATTGTCGGTGCCACGAGAACCTTGAGGGCGCCAAGCGAGTCCGCCTTGACTCGTTTGGTGGTAAGGAGCTGCTTATCATCAAGGGCTTCAGCCTGTTCAAACTTTCCCAGCTCAGTCAGATGAATGGAGTAGGCTTCAGGGTCCGCCAGAGCCAGATTGGCACAAATAACGTGACGGAGATCGGCAGCCGTGTCTGCGTCGGTGACATCACACATGCGGTAGTTCCAGTGATCCATGGTGGCTAGAATAAAAGCCCGTGTCTTGCTGGCCCGTCGGGCCTTGGCATGCGGCGCGAGTTCGACATTGTCTTGCATACTGAAGCTTGAGCCAGGGCGGTCGAGGTGCGTGTCGCTGCCATTGGCCCCACGGTAGCCGAGCGAAGGTTGTTTGGGGACTACTAGTGGTGAATCGGGAGAATCAAAGTCGTCGGGCGACGGAATCGAGCCGTCGTCCTTTCGTCTTCGTCGGGTAAAGAGACTGAGGAAGCTCTTGTTGGAGTCTCTGGCCGAGGACGGGGCATCGGGAGCAGGCAGCCTATCGCCAGCCTCGAGAGGCGAGTTTCTCGAGCGTGAATCCGAAGTACGTGCCGTGCCAAGCACCTCTCCCAGGCTCAGGCCGCGGCCCAAGATGGCAGCTGCATCGTCAGGGACCCCTGACCCATATATTGCGGCATTTGAGGATACCGAATCTGTGCTGTTGCGTGCACGGTGGCCAAACTTTGTCGAGCTTGGAGACGATGATGAAAGAGCCGTGGCCGAAGCCGAGGCCAGGAGCGGAAGCTGGGGGCTTGGGCTGCCATTTGGGCTGTCCGTCTTGGAGCCCATAGTCCAGAAGCCGAGGGGCTCGGGCAGCTGGTTGGTCATGGGGCTGAGACGGCGACTGGGCTCCGTGTCGACATGCTTGAGCGGCATGCGCTGCAAATGGTCAGAGGTGGTGGCGGCGGCGTGGCTGAGAGGGGGCATAGTGGTTGAGCGCGTCTGGGACGAGGGGCGGGCTGCGAATCCAGCCTCGTAGGCATTCAAGGGGGTCTGCTCGGCTCGTCAGACACGACGGGGTCACGAGACCAAGTCAGAGACGACGGGACAAGAGAGACTCACATTGGGCGAATCTGCCGCATCAGTGCCGCCATGGCCGCCCGGGGTAGTGGTGGAGGAGCACTTGCGGCTGTGGGAGGTGGAGAGCTTGGATGAGTCAACGGGCTTGCCAGTGACGATGCTGCGGATGAGGCGGCGCATGCGCTTGCCCTCGTCTCGCTCGCGTGACTGGTCCCAGCCTGTGCCGCTGTGGAAGCACTCTTGGGCCAGGCGAGGATAGACCTTTTGATGCATCATGCCAAAGTTGCCGCGGCCGCCGTGGAGGCTGCCGAGCTCGAGAAACTGGGTGCCGTGGAGGTTGAGGCCCTTGAAGGTCTCTTGCCAGTCCTTGGAGAACTGGTTCTGGGCAAGCCAGATGAGAACAGTGTCCAAAGGCCACTGGGCGGCCACGTCGGGTGGGATTGTACTACCGGCGGCACTGGAAGCGTTGGACAGGCCCCTCGAGTGGGCAGCGGCCGACGAGTGGGTGTAAAGGCGGTCGCGATCGCGGGCGCCGGCGTCGTCGACAAGGGGCGTCGTGGCAGCCGTGTCCGTGGCGGCCGAGGGAGTCATTGTCTGCCACGAGGCGGCCGCCATGTCGCCCGCGGCAAAGCCAGGAATACCAACGCCAACGCCGTACGAGTCGCCCGACGGCACGTAGGTGGCGCCCATGCCCTCGGGCGCCCTGGACGGCAGAGGCACAGCAGGGGCGGCCAAGTGGGCGTGCAGCTTGGGGTTGTAGGGCTGGTGCTGGCCGCTTGGGGGCGGAGGCGGCAGGCCCATGCCGGCGCGGCCGTCGTACAGGCGGCCATAGTTGCCGTGCCACGAGGGCTGGTGGTGATGGTGGCTGTGGTGCTGGTGCTGGTGCTGGTGAAGCTGCTGGTGCACCAGCGGCGGCGGCGGGCCCGGTGGAGGCGGCAGCGCCACTGCAGAGCCGCCGGCGGCATAGCGCGGCGGCGGCGGAGGAATGTTCATCATGTTGTTCATGGACGGGCCGGCCATGGGAGGCGACATGGGCGGCGGTGGAGGAGGCATCTGGAAGGCTCTGGCGGCGCCGTCGCTTCCCGAGACATGTCTCTGTCCGCCGGGGTACATTGCGGCCACGCGTCGTTGCTGTCAATGTGCCTGTGCTGTCGCTGGGCCTGCCTCTCGTGGCTCGGGCCTGGCAGCCCAGCCCACATGAGCCTGTGGCGATGCCGCGCAATTCTAGCTCGCGACTCGACGCCACTAGCCGACTCGTGCACGCCCAGGTAGCAACAAGTGGGCGCTCGACTCGGGCGCCGTCTATCGTCTATCTTCTGTCGTCTGTCGTCTTTCGTCTGTCGTCTTTCGTCTGTCGTCTTTCGTC
>NJET01000212.1:0-15745 GCA_002591415.1 Ophiocordyceps australis | reverse complement strand
TCGTCTTTCGTCTGTCGTCTATCGTCCGCCGTCTTCTGTCGTCTATCGTCCGTCGTCTGTCATCTGCCGTCTGTCGCCTGCCGTCTGTCGTCTGTCGTTGGAGCGGCATGCAGGCTAGCAAATGCGGATACCACAGCCATTTCATTCGTCCCTGCACTCTGAAACGCTGCCCCGGCCGGCCCTGCCGATGCCGCTGCCAATCAATCCATTAGGTAGTAGGCGCCCGTCGTGGCCAGCATCATCGCGTCGATATAGCCGCCGTCTCTTTTTTTGTTTTTTTTTTCTCATTCGAATTACCCTCGAGTTATTCACATGCAACGTCCAGCTCTGGCCCCATCGCTAGCCGTTGGGCCGTTAGGCCGCTGCCACACGCCATGTGCAACCTAATCGCCGTCCTAGTCCCTTTGCTCAAGCCAAGCAACACTCTTCAATTTGACCTCTACAATTGGCCTCTACAATTGGCATCTACAATTGGCATCTACATTAAAAAAAAGAACAAAAAAATCATGCAAAAGTAGTAGTAGTAGTATGCCTTTATCCATGTGCCTACTACTTGCAGTACATACCGTGTGCCATACACATATTAGTACTAGTACTTAGTACTTACTCCGACTACTATTACAGTACTAGTACTACTACTACTACAAAGGCACTACTACTAGTAGTAATAAGCCGTCATATTTACGCTACATTACGGCACAGCCCCCAATGCCCAAGCCGTGCTGGCATTGTTCTAGATAGCCCGCTTCCTCTGCCGTGCCCTCTGGCACATTGTGCCGCCTAACCATGCCTCGAATCGTCAGGCTCTGCGTCCCCTCTCCATGCCACCAGCGCAGCCGCTGCAGCAGCGGACCCTCGTCGTCATCCAGGCTTATTTCCCATTTCCCCGACGTCACCGTCACCTCGCACTCGTCCTTGGGGAAATGGAACTCGGGTATGTACACAATCGTGGGCCCATCGTCTGCCGCCGCCCTTGATGCTGCCACCTTGAGCGTGTAGGTGCACTGTCGCAGGTCGAAGCCGCTTGAAGCCACATCACCCGCCACAACTGTCGCTGTCGGCCGGATAAAAGCCTCTGCCGCTCGGTATCCAGGCGCGTTGGTAAGTGACGGGTCCTTGAGCGACGGCTGCGAGCTCATGGACGCGTTGGTCAGCGTGCGTCCGAGGTTCCCAGGCGTCACATTCTCGTCGCCTTGCCCATGTGTCGGCTTGTGCTTCATCAGACTCGAGGCCGAGCTGTCGGTAGCTGTCACCTTGGGCAAAGCAGAAACAGGCGGTGTCTTGTCGTCCAGCGACATAATGGACAAATCCTCGCCGTTCCATTGATCGCCACGCTCGTGGTCATTGTTGGTGGTGTAGACCCAAAGGCAATGCCCCTCGATATGCGAGCCCTCGACGCCGAAATAGTTGGCGTCGAGTGCTGCCGACTGGCTTGTGTAGTCGCCCGTCTTGTATGCCTTCTTGTTGTCCATGTCGTAGGGGATGCCGAATTCCGTCAGAATGCATGGATGTCTGCCCGTCCGGTCGAGGCCTTCTTGTCTGAGATATGCCAGCTGGTCCCTCAGGCAGTTGCGAATGGCCGTCTCTCCCAGCCTGATGGCAAACACGGGATGCAGATATTTGCCTCGCAGCACTCCTACCACATCCACATTCCACGTGCTGTTCCAGTGCTTCGTCATCAGAGTGATGCCGTCGTAAAAGTGCGGCGTGAAAGCCATGAGACCATCGTCGTCTGCCGTGTCTTTAATCTGTGGAGGCATTTCCAGCGTGGGATACTGCATAAGCATGATACAGTCCTTGTGCTGGGCGCGGCACGCTTTGCTGTATTTCCTCCAAAAGTCCATAAAGTACGTATTGGTAAACTCGGGATAGTCAATGGCTTTTCCCGTCGTGGGGTTCCTTTCAAAGTAGTCTCGACGCAGCAGAGTATCCGTCAAAGGGTCCCACACGCCATGCTGAGCCCAAATGCACTCGCCAAGCTTCCAGCCGGGATCCCGCCTCCAGCCGTACTTGGAGTCGTGCCAGTCGTCCGACAGCCAGGCAATCTCGCCTCGCGGGTCAACCAGTCTTGTGCCCGTCTTGTAGGGGCCCAGATTGCCCATGTCCCACGTGTCTATCTCACACGCCCGGCCCATGCCCGTCAGAAACGTTTGCCACATGGTTGGACAGGTGCCCTTCTTGAGCGGATGCTCCTTGGGAATGACTGACAGATCGACATAGCCCGTCATGCCCCGGTTCGGCTCATTCATGCTCTCCCAGCCAACAACTACCTGGTCCAGAATATCTCCAGCCTCGCCCAGTCTCATTGCAAGATGCGCGCACGCCCTGATAAAGTGGCCTTGAAGGTAGTCCTGGATGTTGACCCCGTCAATAATACACCTCGGCGCAAAGTCGTTGCCCGCAAAGAAAAAGGTGAAAATGGTGCCAGCGGCCAGCCGAAAGTAGTTTGTCGACCAAATCATCTTGGGGAAATTATCCGGATCGGGATACGTGTTGTGTACAATAGCCGCCTCGGTAGCAGCAAAGCATCGGGGATCGAGACCGCAGGCATAAATAGTCCACAGCGGCGCCCCAGAGCCGCCAGTGAAGCGCGACCAGACGTCCTGGTGAGGATCCATAAAGACATAGAAGCCAAAGCCTTTTGCTATGCGCAGAATTTCGATTGTGTGTTGGATAAAGGCCTCGTCGTAGATTCCTGGCCCGGCAGCCTCAATAGCTTCCCAGGTAAAGACATAACGAATGGTATTAAAGCCGTAGCGCCTGATGCGCGCAAAATGTTCTGGGGCGTCTTGTTTGCTAAAGGGACGTTGATGGAAGGAGACGTCGTTGCCGTCAAAGAAGCCCTGCGCCTCATGAGAGGGCTGGTAGGGCTCGCTGGGAAGCTTGGAGTCGCCGGCAATGTTGATGCCACGCAGCACCACCTGCCGGCCTTGGCTGTCGCGGAACTGGCCGTCTTGGATGGTTAGGCGAAACAGCGCCATGCTGAGCGGCGGCCGAGGCGCAAAGCAAGAAGCCTGCGGCAGTCGGAGCAAAGGGGAGATATTGGGTGGGTGTAGCGAGGGCTGTAATAGGACGGTATAAGAGCTGCGTGGCCGAGGAATAGAGGTAGGACATGTAGCTTGGTGTGGTGAAAAGGGGTCCCTGGGACCGTGAGGCTGTTGGCCTGAGCTTCCGATGTATCCATGTCCATCAGACAGTAGTAGTACAGTAGCTTGTGTCGTCACCGATTCTACCCACCTGCGCTGTTACCTACCCTATAGTTTACTCTACTTTGATGGAAATCCAAGTTTGAGTATGTATGTACAATGTACATACCAGATGACCACGCCCCCTAGACGTGAATACTGAAAAGTTGCCTCCTTCGAATATCCACAGTCGGTCAATTAAACTCGACATCTTTCTGTTGGATTTTGCCAAGGATCGGAAACAGATTCTAAGCGCAGTTGTTGATTCGAAGACGGAATTTCGCTGCTCTAGTAGACACTAAATGTGTTATGATTATCCCGCGTGTCAGAGGCTTCTGCCTGAAAGATAAAGGGGAACCCCCCCGCTTAACGAGCTGGTATCGAGTAAGCATACCACTGCTCAACTATCTTCAGGTTGTGCTGAAGCTTCGATACTGGTGCTATACCGCTCATTCCTCAATGGCTGCAAAGTAAACCAAGCCAAATCAACTATCTGGACTGTATTTTGCCTAGATTTCATGGGCCGTAACTATAATATATATTCAAAGAATAGTCGACACTTAGATACCAGCTACTGCCATCAAATACATCGGGATATATCGCCTCGCGTTTCATTCAGCTTCTCCTACTACTAGTGGTGCTATGACTGCTGTACAGCGAACTCCCAGCGTATATGGACCGGTTGTCCCCAATTTCCACGACATCCGGTCGAACTTGGGCAGCCTCAGAAATGCTCATGACGGCTGTCGGCGTCGTCTCCGTTGCAATCGTTCCCGTTTCAGTGCCATCAAGATCCACCGTTTCTCTTCTTACATCACCGGATGTTGCAGAGCCCCAGACAAGGTCCTTATACAATTCGGGCCGTGGTTGCCTGTTTGAGCGAGGAAAGCACTGCTTAAGCAGCCAGGGCAAGTACTCGGTCACTTGGAAGCGAATGAACTTGCGTTTGGATACGGCAAAAATGTGGTCCAGCTCTTCCAAACTGCAACGCTTGGTCTCTTCGACAAAGAGAAACACAAGGACCAAAGCCACGATATTCAATCCGCTGAACAATCCTAGGCTGCCAGCTTGCCCAAGTGCTGCTTCGATACTGACTGGGCGTCAGCATATTGACAGGACCACCTCATTATTCTAATAAACTGACCTGGGGAACAAAATGGACAATAATCCCGCAAAGAAGAGGTTGATGGCAATGGCCCAAGCCGTGCCCTAAGCAGTCAGCAAGAATTAGAGCCAGTAGCAAGTCAAAGTGCCTCACTGCTTCTCTATGAGACAAAGGGAAACTCTCGGATGCGAGTGTAAAAGGCATTGGACCCAAACCGGGAGAGTAGGCAATTGCAAACACTATCCAATGATCAAAATATAAGCCATCATCTTCTTCAGCGTCCTGTCGACTTACTGAAAAGAAATAAGCCAGTGACCCATGTACGTCTGCTCTGGTTTTCGATAAGGGCAGAAAGTGCGGCACCTAGCATGAACAATGCCATAAAAGGAAGGGTTATAATTAGCCATTTCCTTCGGCCCAACGTATCTATGCTTTTAATTGCTGGTAGTGCGAAGAAAAAGTTGATGGCGCCTTTAGATATAGTATATAAGCGTTAGAGATAGAGCAGGCTATGAATGTGAAGTAAAGGAGAGTCGCTGACCAAAGCCAAGGCTATATGCCATTGCGATAACGGTAGACTGAGCCCCAACATGGCTGAATAGAGTGCCTTGGCTTGCTAGTTAGCACATGTCAAGCACTGTGTGTGCCGCACGAGCCCGGCTAACCAGAGTAAAATGCGCAAACATTGACTGCATAGAGTAAGTAAGTTTCAATTGAATAACATGACAGGGTTCCTAGAAATTCACCTCCACAGAGCTGCTGCGCTAGGTTGACTGTTGACGT
Source organism: Ophiocordyceps australis (assembly GCA_002591415.1). Classification (NCBI taxonomy): domain Eukaryota; kingdom Fungi; phylum Ascomycota; class Sordariomycetes; order Hypocreales; family Ophiocordycipitaceae; genus Ophiocordyceps; species Ophiocordyceps australis. The sequence continues at coordinate 10,672 of NJET01000212.1, read as the reverse complement.
AGACAAGACGGCATTATACAGCCGTTGTTGCTGGAAGAGTTGTTTGAACTGCATGAAGAAATCACGAAATACCCAACAAACTCCTGGCGACAGATTTGCGTGCGCATCCAAGTCTCCGACGCCCACACTCTCCTGTTCAAGTGCTTTATGAACAAGGTATAAATCTCGTAATGCTTGAAGCTGAAAAGGTAGTCAATCGCATCAGTTATATAGTGCTAAATGCAATTCTGTTGTCAACTATCTAATAATCGTACCTCTGTGTTTCTGACTTGCTGCAGAGCTTTATACGCCTTTTGGACACTATAATTGGGCCCTTTCAAGAGGTGATATCGGGGAGACTCGGGACAAAGCCAAATCGTCATGACGAGCAAGACAAGGCTGGGAACCATTGGTGCTCCTTGGATAAGGCCAAACGTGATGCGCTCCGATGCGGCCATGGTGAAGATGAGGTTAAAGCCAAAGCCCATCATGATGCCAAAGGCGACCCTAATTGGAAGTAGTCAGCTCACCCCAGTTTCAATCTTGAAATTTGTGTGTCCAACCAGAGCTGCCAAGCAAGAATGGCGGAGCCGCGCCAGAATCCGACTGCCGTCTCAGACGCAAGTATGGTAGTGCTCACCGCCTTGATTCCCATGCCTGAAACATCAGTCAGCTCCAACTCTGGGTATACAGGCCAAAATGGCCCGAGGGACACGAACCCAAGCCGTTGATAATTCGCACGCAGAATAGCTGTGTCCAAGACTTGACAAAAATGGCTGCGATTGAGCTCACGAGAATAAGGAACGCTGCGCAAGCAATGGCTCCCCTCCTCCCGTACCAATAGTTGATAGGAAGGGAGAGGGGGCAACCTAGAAGGGCAGCAAAGAACCACGGCGAGGCATTGGCAGCCCCGAGGCGCCAGTCATCATTGTTGAAGCTTCCAGTGTGACTCGTGTTATCAAGCCCCCACAGCGCTGTGTAGAGAGAAGCCGAATTGAAGGATGACTGGACCAGACCTGCAGCTACCATATCAGATATGCGTCAAGACATGGCGCACTTTGCACTCTACCAACCTTGGAGAAGTGCGGCTACAGACACTGTGGCAATGACAACTAGCATGCCCTTCTCACTAAACGCAACATCCTTCTCGCGGCGCAAGGCAGTCTTCTCTCTTCTTGTAAGTGTGACAGGAAGAGAATAGCGAGCCTCGAGCTTCTCATGACGGGAAACCTCGTCGTACAGGCGGGCATCCTTGGCCACTCTAGCAGCACGCAATAGGTCTAGGTATTCCACAGTCGGTAAGTGAATGTCAATAAAATGCCTGACGTCGTCTTGCAGCTCTTGGTCCGTCATGTAGGCTGGATTAAAATGTAAGCAATTTTGGCCCAGTCCCCTCGTACTGATTCGAGGGCCAAGAAAATACCAAGAGAATTCTGCATAGTGAGTCCATCGTTGATCACTCTGCTGCGTACATGAGCTGACAATCTGGTGTCGCTCCGACGCGACCTTGATCTGAACAGCATCATGGAACTCATTGCCGTTGGCGGAGAGATGCAAAAAGTTGACACATGAGCAGCACCAAAGTGCCTAAGCGGCAAAGTATGTTTCTCCAGACAGAAGAGGCCGCAATGCGTGAAATTAATGCTAACTTTAAGCCGTTGGTAGACAACCAAGTGCGGCCAACACGGCACAAGGTCTGTGATGAAAGAGGGTTGAAGACGCTTCTTCCTGCGACGGCACGGCAACGGCAACATGCTTGCTATTCCTGCACACTTGCGAGAGGCTTGAACAGTTTTGCAGGCCTTGCACTTAGTTCATCGATACAAATGTTTCATCAATTGGGAGACAGTCTGCATTGTGCATGGCGTTGGCGCCGTCAGCACCAAGGCTGACAGAGCGACGGTAAACTAGCGAGCTCATGAGCGTTGGCTGACAGTCCAACAAAGAGCCTCTAGAGGCGGCTTTTCGGGTGGCCCCTTGTGTTTGGTGTCATAGCTACTCTGATTAATGAGTTTCATCGGCCTGGGCACAACACTGACCATGATGCACGTTTTGTCGTTCCAATGGTCCGTCAGAGGCAGATGTTGACCAACCGTGTTGTCTGAAGAAAGATTCTGCGGAGTAGTAGTAAAGTGACCGGATCATCAGAATCGCCGCCCTCTAGAGCTGCACACACATAACTCTACTACTACTACTACTACTACTAGTTTAGTAAGTAGTAGTATGTACATTGTACATACAGAACTACTAGACTACTAGTAGTAGTACTACTAGTAAGTACTTAATGTAAAATATTTGCCCCATGGGGTATTCGGATAGTGAAGCTACTGTCTTCTTGCAGACAGTGACGCCGGTAGAAAGTGCAGTCAAGGGCATAAAACGCACGCTGCTGCTGCCTCCACTAACGCAGTGCGCCATTGCCACAGCATCTATCATGACTGCGGCTCGGTGAGGAGTCATTTTGTCGGCTCACTCGTCGACCTTGATCAGCCAACAATGGCGCAGCTCAAGGCAGCGCTGAAGCTCATCAACGATGCTATCCGACAACACAAGTTCGATGATGCCATTGAAAAGTCGCGCGAGTATTTGCTCAAAGATGCAAAGAGCTATCAAGGGTATGCACGCACCGTGTCGTGTTGATGAGTGTCCGCGTTTGCACGGCAGAGGGAAGAAAATGACACGCGTCGCAGACATATTTTTCTGGCCTTTGCCCTTGACAAAACGCAAAGGCTGGACGAAGCCGAGAGAATATACGGTGCTGCTGTAGCGCTTCGCCCCCAAGATCCTCAAGCTTACCAGGGTTTGATCAAGCTCTACCAGTCGCAAGGCGCCAAGAAGCTTGTTGAGTATCAACGGGCTGTCATCAGTGTAGCTCGCGTCTTTCACGATGCGGAGAATCTCTACAAAGCCCAGGAAGCCGTCGATAGATATGTCGACTTTGCTCGAGCCCATGGCGACTCGCTGCAATATGCCGACGCCTTATGGATTCGTCTTCCCGAAAGCCCACTGTACCCCATTCTCGAGGGACGCTTTCCCTCGCCAGCCAAGACATACGAGACAATTGCCCACATTATTGAAGACTATGACAAGAAGCGTATCAATACTCTTATTGGCGAGCGGCGCACTCGTCTCGCTGCTGTTCTCAGCGATGTCACTACCCAAGTCAAGCGCGAAGTCTATGGCCAGAGCAAGCTGGAGCACATCTACCGTCAGTTGATAGACTGGACAAACAACGATGAGGTGCGACGATGCTTTGAGGAGAAGCTGCTACGCTATTGTTACGACCGCTTGCTTGTTTGCCCCCCAGAAGCCAAAGCTGAGCAGCAAGCCATCGTTCTCAAGCTGGCTCAAGATATGGTCATCATTGAGCATCCCTTCAAGCTCGCATGGGAAATTGCAATCAATTGGCAGGACAATAAGGAGATCAAGGATTGGGACGTGCAAATGCTGCGCACCTACTGCTCCTTCTTCCCTGAGAGCGACATGTACAAGGTCATCACGGCTTACCTCACCAGCAACCTGTCCCCGTTTCCCCCTGCAGTAGAGACAGAGAAAAAGGTGCCAGAGACGTCTTGGAGTGATGAAAGCGAGGATGACGACGATGGAGGTGTTCCCACTTCATTTCTGCCCCTCAGCGATGAGGATCGCCTCATGATGTTTACCGAGGGCATGGCAGGAGCTGAATCAACACTTTCGTACCGACTGGTGGGCCATTTTTTCCTTCAGCTTAGCGAATACGAGACGACTGTTGAACAGATGCGGAAAGCCCGTCAATTTATAGCCCGGGAGCAGGCCACTACTGGAATGCAATTCCAAAACACTCGCGATGCCTATTCAGTCCTTTTGGCTACAGCCCTGGTATACTATCAATGCCCGCGACACCACGACGAAGCCAAGAGTCTGTTTGATAATGTACTTGAGCATGATGCAAGCTGCACTGCCGCGCTGATAGGTGTTGGTCTCATATATGAAGAGGATCAAGATTTGGACCAGGCCCTGGATTTCCTCACTCGCGCTCTCCAACGAGATGGCGCGAATTTGCGAGTCCGATGTGAAGCGGCTTGGGTAAAGGCCCTGAAGGGGGACCGGCAGACTGCAAAGGATGACTTGACGCACTGCCTAAGACTCCTTGGAGAGGAGCGGTCGCCTGACAAGGAGCTTGTCGCAGAAATACATTATCGGCTTGGGACATGCATTTGGAACATCGATAGCAGTCGCCAGGCGCGAAAGCGGCGAAGCGGCGAGTGTGCCTATGCTCACTGGTTGGCCGCTATCAGCAGTAACATGAACCACGCCCCATCCTACACAAGCTTGGGTGTTTTCTACAGCGACTATGCCAAGGACAAGAGGAGAGGGCGTTATGCATTTCAGAAAGCGCTCGAGATGTCGTCTGCTGAGGTGGTGGCAGCAGAACGGCTGGCACGCTCGTTTGCCGAAGATGGCGATTGGGACCGAGTTGAGTTGGTGGCCAGACGCGTTGTCGAGTCTGGCAAGGTAAAGCCGCCGCCAGGATCCAAAAGAAAAGGTATAAGTTGGCCATTGGCAGCATTGGGCGTCGCCGAGCTCAACAAGCAAGAATATCACAAGTCGATTGTGTCGTTCCAATCGGCCCTCAGGCTGTCTCCAAATGACTACCACTGTTGGGTCGGTCTGGGCGAAAGTTATCACAGCTCGGGCAGGTACATGGCAGCAACCAAAGCCATTGCCAACGCCAAAAGTTTGGAGCAAGAAGCCCAAGGCGGCGTGGCACAAGATGGCTGGTTCACCACCTACATGTTGGCCAACATTAAGCGGGAGCTGGGAGAATTCGATGAGGCAATATCTCTCTACCAGTCTGTGCTGGATACGCGGGCAGACGAGGAGGGAGTCGTCATTGCCCTGCTGCAGACATTAGTGGAAAGCGGCCTGGCTAGTCTAGAAAGGGGCCACTTTGGCAAGGCTGTTGAGCTGTCTCTCGACGCCATTGAATTTGCGTGTGGAGCGAGCACAGGAGTCAGGAAAACATTTAATTTTTGGAAGAGCGTGGGCGATGCATGCTCCGTCTTTTCCAGCGTTCAAAGTCGGGTCCAAGACTTTCCCAAGGATGCAATCAAGATGCTTTTGGAAAGCAGCAGCCAGGAGGCCTTTGATGTATTGAGCAGCCTGGACCAGGTTGACACAAGCGTCGTCTTTGCCAAAGGCCTGTACTCGCAGGAGGAGCAGGCGGCGGTGGACCTGACGCGCTGTGTGCATGCAACAATTCTCTGCCACAAGGCGGCCATGCACGCTGCTCAAGACGACGCCCACGCTCGGGCTGTGGCGCATTACAACCTGGGATGGGCTGAATTCCGAGCTCACGAGTGTCTGCCGGCCGACTTGAGAATGGGCTCGAGCAAGTACCTGAGAGCATCATGCCAGGCCCTGAAGCGGGCAATCGAGCTTGAGAGCGGCAACTGGGAGTTTTGGAACGCGCTGGGCGTGGTGACGAGCGATATGAACCCAAGCGTCTCCCAGCACGCCTTGGTCAGAAGCCTGCACCTCAACGAGCGCAGCCCGGTGGCTTGGACAAATCTGGGCACTGTGGCCCTGCTGTCTGGAGACACCAAGCTGGCCAAGGAGGCATACACAAAGGCACAGTCGGCAGATCCTGAATATGCACATGGCTGGGTTGGTCAGGCTTTTATTGCGCTGCTGGGCGGCAACCATGCAGAGGCCAGGGGGCTTTTGACGCATGCCATGAGCATCGCCGACGCTTCATCACTGCCGACGCGCCGCCATTACTCGGCCTGCATCTTTGACCACATTGCCGTGGCGCCGCCCGACACGACTGTAACGTGGCTGGTTCAGCCTTTGCTGGCGCTCAATCAGGTGCACAGTCTCCGGCCCCACGACTTTGTCTCTGGCCACTTGGCGGCGCTGCTGGATGAACGCATCGGCGACAGGCGGCGCATGGTGCAGAGGCTGGAGGAGCTGTGCAATAGGGTGCAGGGCGACTATGAATCGACGTCGTCGGCGCAGAGCCTGGCCAGGCTGACGGTGGCCAAGACGGACCTGGCCAGGGCCTACCTTGCAGTTGGCTCGTACCAGCAGGCAGTGGAATGCGGCCTAGCGGCGCTGGAGCTCAGCAGTCATGAGGGCCAAGGTCCTCTTGGCCAAGAGAGGCAAACAAGGGCCAGGCTATCGGCAAATCTGACGGTCGGTCTGGGTTACTTTGATGTCGGCGAGCACGACGAGGCAGAGACGTGTTTCAGGGCGGCCCTGGACGAGTCGCACGGCAACGCAGACGCCACATGCCTTGTGGCACAGGCGCTCTGGGCCCAAGGCACCGACGAGTCGCGTGAAAAGGCACGCGAGTGTCTGTTTGAGGTTATGGAAAAGCAGCCCGAGCACGTGGACAGCATATTGCTGCTTGGAATCATGGCGCTTGTGGACCAGGACGAGGGTAGTCTAGAGGCAGTGGTGGAGGACCTGGAGCTGCTGCGCGCCAGCGCGCTCATGCCGGCAGCAAGACAGCCACAGATTAGCCAAGTGCTGCGGGCCATTGCTGGCTTGAGACAAGGGCACACGGAGCAGGACAGGCGGGTGCAGGTGCAGCGAGACATTATGCTTGACCCCTATCTGCCCCACGGCTGGGGCTCGCTGGCCGAGACGGCAGGCAGCCGGTACGCAGCGCAGATGGCAGTGGTTGTGTCGGCGCACAGCACCCCCCCCCGCGGCTGTGTCGAGTCTGTGCAGCTCGCCGAGGCGTATTCGAGGACGGGCAAGGCCGCCGATGGGCAGAGGGCGGCGCTGCTTGCTCCGTGGCGGCCGCTCAACATGGCTGTGCAAGGACAGGAGTAGTAGCGGCTAGCTAGGGCAGCAGGAATAGAAGCATTGTGTTTGAAGACGAGGCAGAGGGCCAGAGTAGAGCTACCGTGGTGGCTGGCTGCCAACAGCCTCGCTTAGTCGTGCCAGGCGGCCCTCGAGCCAGGCCTTGTGCCAGGCCTCGACCTTGCCGCCGAGCAACAGATAGGATTCTGGGCTGAGGAGCACGACGCCGCGGGCCACCGACGTGCCGGCTCGCAGCACCATCTTCTCGCCAATGTTTGTCTTGCCGATTCCAATGCGCAAGTCGCGGCGCAGCTCGACGGCGTAGACGCGGGTGCCCTGGCGGTCCTGGAGAACAAGACGGTGCGTGGCATTGGCACCAGCAGCTGCTGCCGGCGCATCGTCGGCCTGGATGCGCACCACCTGGCGGCCTCGCTTCTGCTGGCCGAGGGCAATTGCTTGCAGCTGCTGGGCCTGCTCCCAGCGCGCGACGCCAAGGTTTTGCACATCAACGATTTGCACGTGCACGTCGCGAGGCAGACGCAGCGCGGGGGCGTCGAGCTGGCCAGGCAGAGGCGCCAGGAGCGCCGTGTCGACAAGGCTGCTCGAGCAGAGGTCGCAGGCCAGCAGGCGGGCGCGAGCCGTGGCCAGCAGCGAGGGTAGGGGAGGCGGCGGCGACCGAGCCGCAACGAGCGAGGAGAGAAAGGCGGTCGACGGCGGCGGGAGAGACTGGGCCACGAGCGAGGCTCGCAGCTGGAAGGGAAGATCCATGTCGCTCTTTTGGCTTTGAACTGGGCAGCAAATGTGACTTGAAGCGGCTTGCTTGGAGTCTTGGTTGATTTGATGGAGAGGCTTGCTTGGAGTCTTGGTTGATTAATAGAGAGGCTAGCTTGGAGTCTAGGTTGATTAATAGAGAGGCTTGCTTAAAGTCTTTGTTGGAGCAGCTAAAAAAGTTGTTGACGAGTGGCGTGCTGGGTCCCTCCCTCTAGGGTAGCTCATCCGCCTGCCTGCCTGCCCCGCCGCCGCCGCTGCCGCCACCGACGACGACGACCAACGACTTACGACTTGGGACTTTGAGCTCAATACGGACCTCGAGACGACTTTGTTTGCCTGGTCCATTGTCCCTCGACACATCCCGCCAACCCACGTCTGGCACCATGTCCACCATTGCCACCCCCCGCGACCGGCCAGGCCCGCCCAGCCGGCATCAATCGGGCACTCCCACCTCGTCGTCCCGCGCGTCGTTTGACGCTGACGGCGCCAGCCTGGCCTCTCCTGGTCCTGGGCCCCCCCTACACGCCTCGCAGCACGCCTCGCCGCACGCTCTGCCCTCCAAACGAGCCAACCGCGCCGCTCTGCGCGAGTACTACAAGCTCCGGGCGCCGCCGCCGCCTCGCATCGAGATGCCCCTTGACTCCGAGGTGCCTCCCAGCGAGCTCGACGCTCCTCATTTCAACGTTGCCGCCTATGTCGACTCGGTTGTTGGTGGCCACGGTCTCGCCGACTTGCTGCGCCTCTATTCCCGCATCGTGGCCGAGATGCGCGCTCTCGATGCCGAGAAGAAGGCGCTCGTCTACGACAACTACAGCAAGCTCATTGCCGCCACCGACACGATTCGCAAGGTTCTTATCTGCCTGTTGTTGCATCTAGACGTGACCCCAGAATTGACTTGTACCGCGTAGATGCGTGCAAACATGGATCCGCTCAATCCCATGGCTTCTACTCTTGATGCAGCCATTTCCCACATCTACAACCAGGCTGCCGCCATTAGGGACGCCGCTCGAGACACATTGCCCCTTCCAGACTCGCAAGACGCTCGCACTAGAGCCCTAGAGGCCCGTCGGCGCAAGACACGCCAACTGGCTGTCCTAGCTCTCGCTATGCCCCAGCGCCTGCGAGACCTCATTGCAGAGGGCCAGGCCGACGAGGCAAGCCGCCAGTGGAATCTCGTGCGGCGCCTGCTCATGTCGTGGAAGCACAGGGGGCTAGGTGGCCCCGATGTCGACGAATGCATCAATCAAGGCGACGCTGCCCTCTCCCGTACAGCCCGAGAGCCAGAATCCTGAGGCCGTCGAGCGCTTCCCTCCCACGGCAACACAGCCTCTCCACATACTCTCCACCACGGTCTCTGTCCAATCATTTATGCTCTCAAGTCGCTCACGGCAACAATGTCAAACGGCTCCTTGTCCCAGTCGCTCATAACCACCTCGGCCTTGTCGTCAGTCTCTCTCAAAGCCGCTTCCAGTCTTGATCGCAAGACTTGCCGCAAATAGGCTCTCTCCGAGTTGCTATGAAAGACTTGCACCACTGTCTGGCCCTGTTGTATGGCCCGCAACGCCGAATGGTGGCTGGTTTCTCCCAGCACGAGCAGCTCAGCGGGAGAGTCCTTGATGACGCTATAGCCGCTACCAGCACACACGGCAAAGGATCGCACCGTCTTGCTCTCGACGCTTGTGCCAGGAGGACTGGCAATCATGACATACTTGAGTCCGCCCAGTCTAGATGCTAGTCGCGTGGCGATTTCTGCCAAGGGCACAGGACCGTTTGCAAAGCTCAGAGTCAGGCCGTCGTTTTGCATCTCGGCGTGACTGGACCCGGCTACGACTTGCTGAAGCCACGTGTTGAGCCCCCCAGCGTCGACGGCTGTATGGGGGCAGTAGACGGCCACATTGTTGCGCGCCAGTAGCAGCAGCGTCGACTGCTGGGCATCATTGTGTGTAATGGCCTTGAGGCCCGAAAAGATGATGGGGTCTGCACAGTCAGGGACGCTGGCACCTGGGGAAGCATCAAGGCTCACGCACGGTAGCTGATGATGACGCTGGCGCCCTGTTGGATGGCGTCTTTGGCGACTGGTAGCGTCAAGTCGTTTGTCAAGAGCACCTTGGCCTGCTGGCTGGGGGCCGACGAGTTGTCGAGCAGCAAACCAACATTGTCCCATGTTCTATCTGCGCCCTCTTCGGGATACCTACATAGCAATGGCACAGCATCATGTATTAGTCGTCGTTGGCCTTGGACAAGGAGACGTGTCTCTTTACATTCGTCTCATGCTTGCCACGACAAGCTTGGTAAATTCAGCCGATGGGGCCACTGGCGGCTGCGCCATGCTGCAAGAGTGTTTCCAGCGGCCTATTAGCCGTTGGCACCGCCGAGGCAAAAGAAGAGGTAAAAAAATAGGGCGATGCTCAATGGCTAGTCGTAAGTGCGTGGGAGACAAAGGCCTCATGCTGCATCTGCCAAAGCTTGCTCCAAAGCGGGAGAGGGAGGGAGCGGGAGCGGGAGCGGGAGCGGGAGCAAAAAAAAAATTACAAGCGTCATCAATTGGCTGCGTCGTTGCTCTCCATACAGTGCAGAGTGTCAAGCTCACACAAGCTCACATAAGCCCCCACCACAATCTATCTAATCAATCGCATCTTGTTGCGTCTTGCTCTCGCCCCAGCAAGCCTCTCTTCATTTTCCAACCACACGCAACGCCCGCCGGCCATGACTCAAATCACCGACTCGGGTCTGCGCGAGGCCATCATACAGCGCCTAGAGGCGGTGCACACCCAAGTCACCGACATGTCTGGTTCGTCGTGCAAAAAGGAATGCCGCTGCCTCGCACAACACAAGAGCTGACTTGGACCTAGGAGGCTGCGGCCAAGCCTTTTCCACCCTCATCGTCTCTCCCCAGTTCCAGGGTCTCGGCACCCTCAAGCGCCACCGCCTTGTCAATGCTGCCCTCAAGGATGAAATTGCCGCCATCCACGCCTGGACTGCAAAGTGTCAAACCCCCGACGAGTGGGCCCGCGATTGCGCAAAGGTCCAAGACAGCTCTTCCCTCGCCGCTAGTCCTCAGCAACAGGCTGATGGCACAGCCCGGTGACATGGCCCAACCGCAAATTCGCATCATTGTATATATATATATATA
>NJET01000211.1:0-27904 GCA_002591415.1 Ophiocordyceps australis | reverse complement strand
TATTGCTATTATTATTAATATTAATCTTATTACTGTTATTATTTCTTGTCGCTGGATGCAAGATGGAGGCAGCTGGCAACGACGACAAGAGGAAATGAGTGATTGTATGAAGTACATACTAGTACATGTGTGTACTAGTAGTACTAATATGGCAATGTGTACTCGTACTTATTACTACTGGTAGTAGTAGTAGTAGTGTATACATGTGTATATACACGAATGGGTGCACATTACATGGCACGACAGACACGAGCAAGCACAGAGACTACTAGTACTAGTACTACTACTCTAGGGAAATTTAGCGACGAGCACAAAGGACGGGTGCAAAGGACGAGCACAGCGACGCCGCCCTCAGCAGTAGAAAGTCGTGGCCACGGCCTCCGCGCTGTCCGCCATGGGCCCCTGGGCCGCAGCCACCATCGACAGCAAGCCACTGTTGCTCCCTGGCAAAACCCTCCCCTATCTCTCTGGCCGGCGTCGACGGCTGCACGAGGAAATGGATGCAACGCTACTCGTGCCTCTCGCCTCTCCTGCATTTCCCCCTCGCCCAAAAAAAGGCAGCGCGACTCGGGCCTTGACAGGCATATCACAGCCATGGAGGGCCAGGCCGCCGTCGGATTGGATGCTGGAAACATGGTCTGTGCCGACGCTGTTGGCCCTAACAAGAGTCGCGCCAAGATGGCTGACTGCCCGACGGCACGGCAATCATCTGTCGCTGCTCTGGCTCTCTGGCTCTCGACGCCTCGCAGTACCGCATTGCAGCCAGCCACTGATGAGCTGCATCCGCGTTGTATTCTGACGCTCCCAAACATGCGCCTCTGCTGCGAGAAAAAAAAAAAAAAAAAAAAAAAAAAAGTGGCCTGCCTTGCCCAGCAGATCCTAATCATGGCCATGATGTCTTCTTCTTTTTCTTTCCCCCTCCTGCAGGGTCAAGTCGCTGTGTGGTGGCAAAAAAAGACAGTCTCGGATGCAACAACGACCCTGGCCGGCTCCCATGATGCATAGGCAACATAGGCATAGCAGCCAACAATTGTTTGCATGTACTCTGCCACGGCGAGTGCCAGCATACTGTGGGAGATTGCAAAGGGCCTTGTCCTGACCAGCTTTGCTCCCCGTCCTCCTCGCCAGCAATCCACGACACGGCAATGTGCAGCTCCTGCTGCTGCTGTCTTCCAGTGACACAAGTTGAGACGAGGACTGGTGTTTCGTCTCTCTCTTCGTCTACCACCGGCTGCCTGCAGTTGCACAGGCGCTGACTGCCCGGCAAAAGCTCTCAAGTCGTGCACCATTCGACTTGAGCTTTTTTCCCTTGTCTGCCATCGCCGTCCTTGCTTGCTCCAGGCCCTTTTGCCCATGGTCTAGGACGCCTTTTAACCTGTTGCTCTTCTCGCTCCTTGCCCTCGACTGCCCGTCTCTTGTCTCCTTGTCTCCCTCCCCACGCTGCATACACGGACGAGCCGGTGCCAAGAGTGCAGCCACCAGGCCGCTGCTGCATTTTGGCTGCCATTGGCCACAGTCTCCCCGCTGCTGCTCGCCCGTCTACTTCAACGTCAGACCCGTCACCATTTTCGCAGACGCACCATGGGCCGCTCATCAATGAGCCAACCACCAGCAAACATGACGTCGGGCCCAGTAGCCAGCTCGCTGCCCATTTCCGAGCACCTGTCGCAGGGTCAAATCAATGTGCTTGTGACACTTGAGCGAATCGGCGGCTCAGTCAGCCTTGTTGCCATTCTCTTCATCTTTGTCGCCTATGCTCTCTTGCCCCGCGTACGCAATGTCCAGAATACCTTCATCGTCTTTGCCAGCGTCTCCAACGTTGGTGCCAGCATAGCCAGCATTATTGCCCTGGATGGCCTCCGAGCGGGCAAGGAAACGGCTCTCTGCCAGACTCAGAGCTTTCTTTTCGAAATGTGAGTCTCATTACCACAAAGCATGGCAAAATGGCATCAATCCACCTGAGCCTCTATGCCATGAGACACACAGTCTCAATGTTTGCACATGGCTGACTGCAATCCTGCCCAGGTTTATGCAGTCGGACCCTTGGTGGTCACTTGCAATGTCCATCAACGTCTTTCTAGTCTTTTACTTTCGCACCAGCCCCGACTCGGTTCGTCGCTGGTGGTGGATATACTGCATCATTTGCTATGGAGGCCCAGGCATAATTGCCCTCACTCTTTTACTCATCAAGAACCATGAGCGTGGCCTCATTTATGGCGAAGCTACGGTATGCGTCTTCCCTCACAGCGCACAAGTCTAGCCGGGAGCAAGGCTAACGCAAAGCCATGACACACTGTTGCAAACTCTGGTGTAGATTTGGTGCTGGATTGACCCCAAGTGGGACAGCATTCGCATCTACACCTACTACATGCTCATTTGGATCTGCATTGTCGGATCCTTTGTCTGCTACATCCTCGTCGGCTACCACGTCTTTCGTTCACGAAATCAGCTGCGCAGTTTTCCCGCCTCGAAAAACCGGGAACATGGTCACCACCATGAGCGGGTGAGATGCGGCTCTCTGTCAGCACACTGCCGGTTTTAAAAAATGCAAGACTGACTAATGCTCCTCGCACACGTCAGGCCGGCACAGACATTGCCAGCAGATGCCAAGGCGTCTTTGGGACCGTCACTACCGAAGTTCAGGTGGTGCATACAGGTCCTCCCCTGGCCGAGCCCAAAAAGGTGCACGTCTCGAGCACTGGCCAAGTCTCCTTTGACAGCACATCTTCTCCCGAGCGACGGCAACCCACGACGGGCCGAGCGCAGTGCTACTCGAGCGTTACATCACCAGGCTTGACGTCTCGACACATCCGAATACTTGCCAAGCTTCTACCGCCTCTGCGGCGCGTCATGGCTCCGTTGACGCGTGCTGCCAACAAGTTTGTCATTGACGACCCCATTAAGCGCGCATACTTGCGGACCAGCTTGCTCTTTGCTCTGAGTGTTCTCGTGACTTGGATCCCGAGCAGCCTCAATCGTATTCACGGCTGGCTCGACGGCAAGTCGCCCTATGAGTATCACGTGGCGACGGCCTCGGTCCTGCCCCTACAGGGCCTGTGGAATTTTCTAATCTTCTTCATCACCAGTTGGGCTGTGATTAAAAAGGGCCTGCGTCCGAGCGGCCCGTCTTTACCTGGCGCTGCCGACCCGTCTCTGCAGCGTACCCGTGATGACGGTCTTGGCACTACCGTGGATAGGACTGCTCGTGACGACTTGCGTTCCGACTCGGACTTTGACGACATTGAGTCTGGCACCATGGGAAGCGACGTGGAACTGCGTCGTGTGGGAGGCTGTAGTGGCAGTGGCAGCAGTGACGACCAGCATCCACAGGCCAAGACATCTATGAGCCTGAGCATTTGACGGCGCAGTGATGCCGCTATGCAAAGGCGTTTTTATTTCCCCCAATCTTGCCACACCCAAGACTACGTCGTCGAGGCGGGCGTTTTTAAATATAAATATACTAGACGAGTGGCGACGGCGGCAGTGCAGCTACGGCGATGCAAGGCGTACCTGGTTTTGATTTTGCTTGCTCGCTCTTGATCGCTTGTCACGACGGTTACGACTGATATACCGGGTCAAGGACCTTGCACTGGATTTTTACTGCTTGTTTATTGTTGCGTGCGGATACCTTTCCTTTTCTTCTTGTTTTTCTTTTATTCCATTTTAAATGGAGGGAGAGAGGCTTGGGTTTACTTTGTAATCTTGTCCAAGGAAATGCAAATCTTGGAGAACTAAAGAGACAAGACGCCGAAAAAAAATCTTTTTTTTTTATTCTTTTCTGCAATTTTTTTTTTTTTTTTTTTATATACCAGATGACGGATTGAAGCTGAGTCTGGGGGGCGTCGGGGCGGCGTTGAGGATGGCAAAGCGCGCCAAGTAAGCACATTTTATGTCAAAGATGGGAGCTATTTACTTGCAATATATTTGACGAGGCTGGTCACGGTGCGAGAAGACGGACGACGCGTTCATCTTTTTTGAGCAAGTGTGTGGGCGCGTGCAAGTAAGAATTGGTCATGTTGGTTCTGTATGGGGTTTGTTGGTCAGCGCTAGCCGTAGCGTAAGAAACTAGCTGGCTCAAAGTATGCATTGTGTGCATTCTGTGCATTCTGTGCATTATATGGATTGTTTGTATTGTAAGATTTACATGTGCTGCATTGTCTGAATTGTCTGCATTGTATACCATGTGTTGTACATGGAATGCAACCATGTGCCATGTGTCGTGGTCAAGACGTATGCGGGACTATTCAGATCCCCCCTCATATCCCCCACAGCTACATCAGCTCCCCCAGGACCCATGACATCCAAGGCCCCGAGTTTTTACACGTTTTGAAACGAGAGGAATAGTCGCGTCTATATATAGTGCTTCTTATCCCGACACCACAAGCCAAGCTTATTCCTTGACCAATCAATTTGCAAAATCTAATAACGGCTTGGTATACTAAGAGTAGAATATAAAGCCAAGATTTCCTGCACATGTCGTCTACCACACCACACTTTTTACCACTCATCAAACCAAGCCAAATCAAACATGAAAAAAAAAACATTAAGAAACACAAGCTCAACACACATCAACAGACCCTTTGCAGCCAAATATAGAAACGAAACATTCCGCTCTAAAAAGAAGGCACCAGCTTGTTAAAAAAAAACAAGGCCTTTCCCATGGGAACTCTTGTCCCCCCTTTTCTGTTTAATAAAGAGCGTGCAAGGGGAACATGGGCCAAGAAAAAAAGAAAAAAAAAGAAAGTTGCTTGTTCGTGTCAGACATGTCTGGGTATGCAGCGTTGAAACCAGGCATTCATCGTCGTTACTTGCTTCGTCAAGGAGCGTGGGCTTGCTGCGTATGCAATTGGGTGGGATGCCAAGTGGCGCAAAGAAAAGGTGTTGCAAAGGGATTGAAAATGAGTGAAGAGAAGGCGAAGAGAAGGCGAAGAGAAAAGAAGGGAAGGGGAAAGAGAAATAGTAAACATGCAAGCAGAATCAGGTGCATCAAACATGCCAAGGTGCGAGCATCTGCACGACAAGAGGTCGGTCCAAGTCTCGGCCCTTGGGGGCCTCTCAGTCTTTTTTTTTTTTAGCCGGGCCAAAAAGGGTGAGAAGAAGAAGACAAGGGGTCGAGGGAGCTTGGAGTATCTCCCTAGTTGTAGTCGAAGAAGCTGCCCGTGTACTTGAGCATGCGCAAGTCGACAAGCCCCATGATGCGGCCGTCGGCGCGCCAAATCGTCTTTTCAAAAAAGTGCCATAGCAACACGACGGCAAGAGAAATGACGGCTTGTGTCACGGCAAGGCCAATAGCCAGATCCTTGAGCCCAGAGGGCGAGGAAACAAGGCTGGGCATGGCAGCGACGAAAGCCGAGGCGGCAAGGCTGCGCATCACGACAAGGCCGGCATTCATATCGGCCATGGAGCGGTGGGCAACGGCAATGCGTGGAGAGGTAAAGGAGGCAGAGCGGGCCAGAACGGGGCGCGTGGCCGTGTCAATGACACAGACAGCAGCGGCAAGGACGCCGAGTTGAAAGGAGAGCAGAGCAGGACTCAGCTGGCTGGCGGCCTGGGAGCTAAATGGCTGAAAGAGCATCATGGGCCCTCGCAGAGGCTGCGACAGCATAAAGTTGTAGAGGCCCAGGCCAAAGGAAAGCAGGCCAATGAGGAGGAGAAAGGAGCCGGCAGCGACTAGGGTGTAGCTAATGGGGCGCGTGAAGTGGCTGTGGAAGCCGCGGTAGAAGCAAAAGGCGCCAACAACGGCGCTGGCCAGAAGCCAGGGGCCAGCCATGAGGACGCCGATGCGTGGCGGACTCAAGTTGAGAGGGGCGGGCGAGACAAGCAGCGCCAGCGACAGGGCAAGTCCCCAAAGGGTGCTGTATGGAATGAGGGAGAGCAGAGCCAAGAGGCCAGTGGTGGGGGCGACAAAGGCGCGGGGAGCCTGAAGAAAGGTCGACATTGACACATGGCCGTGATAGGAGACGGGCTTCATCTGCTTGAGGTAGGCGAGCACCAGGCGGCCATGGAACCAGTGGCCGAGGCGCCATGGATAGCGGCGACGAGGCATGTTGAAGTCGAGGCCAGGAGTTCGCATGGGACTAGAGCCGGGTGCGGGCCGGTCAAAAGCCGTCTCGGGGGCGCCCAGGACCAGCAGAGGGAGAGCAAGGGCAAAGAGGCTGCTGATGATGGCAAACTGCGTGGTAAAGGAGCCGTCGTGGTGCGAAGCCACGCCGCCAAGCAGAGGCGAGCCCCAAGTGGTGGCCAGGACAAAGAGGGTATAGAGAGAGAGGGGCAGGCTGCGCTCGTGCTCAAAGTAGGTGTCCTGGATGCTTGCAATGACCAGCGTGTCAAAGGCGCCCCAGCCGAGGCCCTGCAAGACGCGGGCGCCCATACAGGCGCCATAGCTGTCTCGAGTGGTGGCGTTCCAGGCACAGCCAATGAGCAGCACGAGGGCAGAGACGAGATAGACGGGCCGCTTGCCCCAAATCTTGGCCGCCAGGCAGCTGGCAAGCCCAGTCAGGGCCGAGAGAAAAAGGGGAAGAGCGCTAAGGGCAGCAATGGCCGAGTAGGACGTGGCAAAGTGCATGGCCATGCTGCCGCTAGTCGACACAAAAGCCGTCTTCATGGCGCCCACCAGCCCAGCCGTCATGAGCAGTGAGACTAGATTCAAGTCGCGTCTCCAGCGCGGCCAGTTCTTTCAACTAGTCAGTGCCAGTCGACATGTGGCCAAGCAAGGGGCGAGACAAACCAAAGGGTCTGAAGCGTCGTCACTAGGCTGCGGCACCAGCTCAACATTGGCATGCTTGCCTGAGCCATACTTGATGGCCTTGGAATGGGAGCCAAGGGAAAAGGATCGTGTCGAAGCCGTCAGCAGCGGCGGCGGCACCGGCTTCCTAAAGGTGCTGGCAATCTCGTGCTGGTACAAGTAGCGCGAGGCCGTCTTTTCCTTGGCCGAGTGAACCGACGGCGGCTTGGCAACTTGTTCAGCCGTCCAACTCATGGTGTCGCTCCGTCAAGCCTGATGGGATGGACAGAGGGCAAAGCAGACGACAGAGGTCCGAGGCGACGAGACCAGCTCTGACAGCAGTGAGTGGGAAGAAGCAACCAGGCATACAAGCAAAGAGGCATACAAGCAAAGAGGCACAAGCAAGAGGCACAAGCAAGAGACGGGGCGACCAGGGGCAACCGCAAAACTTGGTGTTAGTGGCCGCTGCGCCGAGGGAGAGCAAGCATCGAGACAGCGCTTCCAGATGCGACAAAGACCCCTTGTCCATTGTGTCCCCTGCCGCCCTGTCGTCGTCTGCCGACCCGTCCCCTGTCCGGCCCATGCCACCACTCGGCTCCACTGGCCACGCAAGGGGCCAGCAAGCCTCTTTGCCTGGTTGAGCTGAGCGAAGCATTGGCTTTTCATTATTGATATTGCCATGGTCTTTTTTCTCCCTCTTTTCCCTCTCTTTCTCTCTCACTCTCTCTCTTTTCCCTCCTTTCCCTCTCTTTCTCACTCTCTCTCTTTTCCCTCTTTTCTCCCTTGTCCTTCTTCTCCCTCTTCTCCCTCTCTTTCCCCCTCCTTCTTCTTCTTCTTCTTCTTTTTTCCCTAGGAGCGCCTTTATGCCTGTCCCATCCCTCCCCGCATGCCAACCCAGCCGCGTCAGGGAAACGCGCAAACCATTTCTAATCATGGGCCCTTGACCATGACGTGGATGCTTTCCAGGTACAGGGCCTCGGGAAAAAAAAAAAAAAAAAAAGAGGCTCGCTCCCCCTCACAACGTGGCACTCATGGCGGGCGCACAGAAGGAAAAAAAAAAAAAAAAAGTCATGCAAAAGCGTCCAACAACTGCACTCGACCGGGCCCTGTGACATCCGCCGTCGATCACACGGAACGCGGTGACAGCTGCAGGGGACGGATAAAGTTCAAGACGCCATGCTAGCCTTATACATGCCTGCCTCGTTTCTCGTCTGGTCAGGAGCAAAATAGTAGCGTGCAGTAGCCCTCGTCACTAGGCGTCTGCATAGGCAATGCATGTCTCCAACTGACGCACCGGCCTGTAGCCAGCAGCTCGGATAAAACATTCGTCACATTGCTCTAGCATTGCTGGGGGGCATTGCCGCCCCTCTAAACTGACAAACGCCCATCTCGTTAGCTTTTCTCCACACCTCAAGACACTATGTAGCTTCATTACCATTGCCCCTTGTGTCGTTGGCCTCTGCCATTAACTTTATTATGCCGCACACACCCAAAAGTTTGTTTCTCCATCGCCATGCTTCTTTAAACCCATGGCAGCTTTGCAATGACATGATTGCTCTCATCGCCTCTCGACTCCTCCGCCAGGGGTTTTTCTTTTTTTCTTTTTTGGCTACACCGCCAGACGCCCGTTTCGACACGTCAAGCTCTTGCTCCTTGGCCTCGTCTCGACCATTGACCTATGCGTGACTATTTAATGCAAAAAACGCAAAATGCTAACCCCCACTCCAACGCCGTTTCACATAAACTTTGCCCTGCCTCTAGTACTAACCATGTTTCCAACCTTCAACAAGCCAGGTGACCCAAATACCCCATGTCCATAATCATGACTGATATCCCATGCCACAAATTGATACTGCATCTTATTGCTACAAACTGGTTCCATATATGGCCCTTGTTGCCAGAAAAAGAAAACACATCCATCTCTCCCCCAGCCTCATCACGTCGATCACACCCCTTGCCGTGAAACGCCGTCTCCGCTCCTCCGCTCACTACTATCCGCTACCGCCGTTGCATCGCGTCCATCTTTTCTCATGGACTCTTGCGTCGCGCATTCTAGAGCATCTTGCAGGTCCACATGGAAATATGGCCGGTCTACGCTCGTCACTGCCGCCATCTTCTTCTTGCCGTCGCCCTCGCTGCCCAGGCCATGATACCCATGCCCCTTCTCCTGCTCGCCCTCAACGTCGTATCGTCCATCTTGACACTCTTGACGACCCTCCGTCTCCTCTTTCGTCTCATCCACTGTCGCAGCTATGCTGTAGATGGGTTTCCACTCGCTCAACGTTTCCGCTTCTCCAGCCGAGCTTCCGGCCGGAAACCCAAAGCCCGCTGCTGCCAGTCTTCGACGTGTCCAGTCGTCATAAACATTAGAAAAGTGCCACTCGGCTCTGTCAGGCCATGTATGACGGTCCAGTACTATTCTTGCGTCCACAAGGCCCTGTACCGCCGTCACATCTACGCCGCTAACAGCGCCAAAATCAAGCACAATGGCACGGAGACGAGGCCTTGTCTTAGCTTCAGCTTGCCTCACACACCTAGGCCTTGAATCACTCCACCTTGGCTCCTCTGATGCACCCACTGTTCCCTTCCTCGTCTCTCCTCTGACGTGGTCCAACATGAGGGTCAAGAGCCGCGCTTGGTTGACATAGATGAAGCCGTCATTGAGGCGGAACAAAAAGACTCCAGGATAAGGCGATTTAACCTTGATCCTTGGATTGGTTGTGCTGCGGCCGTGTAGAGGCAGGTAGACAGGGCGAGTAGAAACCGACATCCTGCTGCCCTGGTCCAGCCGCGCTGCTCTTACGACACCGAGGAAGACACCATCCGCCTTGGCCAATTTGTAGAGTAACAAAATCAAACACATGCAGAGGCCCACGTAAACAGCTGCCTCGAGAGCCACAAAAATTCCCACTGTCACACAAGCCAACCAGATGACCAATTCAGCCGGAGAAAGCCGCCAGATCATGTAAAGTTTCTGCGGAGGCGTCGGAAGTCGCAAAGCCGCATGAACAACCACAGAGGCCAAAGCAGCCCGTGGGATATACAGAAAGGCATAACCAAAGTACTGTATTGCCACAGCGAGTATCGAGGCCGTCATGATGCCAGCCAGCGGTGTCCGAACACCCACCGCAGATACCACTGCCGCCGAATTGAAGGATCCAGTGCAGATGTAGCCGCCAATCAAAGAACTGAACATGTTGGCTGCTCCAAGCGCCACCATTTCCTGAGAGGAATGCACCGGATAGTCATTCAGCCTGCCCATGGCCTTGGAGATGGCAGCGTGACCAATAATGGCCAGACATAAAACAGCCGGTATTTGCTCCAAGACCAATCGTGCAAGGGTGGTGCTAGGAATCTCAAGGCCAGGAGCACGAAAGCCTTTGCCTCGACGCGCCAGTCAGCCGGCTCGTCCGCTTGGGTGCGAGGGATCAAGAAGAGACAACAGGCACTTGATCCACCTGACGCAAACGCACCTTTTTGGAGATTGCCCACGACACGAAAGTGAACGTTCCTGGCCGCGACGAAGCGGTGAATGAGGGCGCTGATAATGGTCAAGAAAAACAGGCCAATCGTCATTCGAAGTGACTTGAGAAACATCCAGAAACGTTTGTGACGGGGTTGTCGCACTTGCATTACGGTGCACAAGTACTGCATAAAAAAGAGAAAAGCGAGATGTGAGAGCCCTATGAATGCGTCCCACCGCATCTGATGCAACTGCTGCATAATACTTATGAAGACCAGATATGGCGGTCTCTGCGTATTAATATCCTCGAATCCAAGGAGCAGGGGCGTCTGAGAAGCGAGCATGGTAATGCTCGAAGCTGTCATAAATGCAGAAATGGGTATATTCGGAATGAATTCCACAAACCACCCAAGTCTAAGGACCCCGATGATAAAGAAGATGAGACCCAGAGAGGCGCTTAGAGCGCATACAACTTGTTGAACATCAAACCGGCCGCTAGTAGCATCAATGACTCGAGACACCACTCGACTGGTCATGAGCGAGGCAACTGAAGTTGTCTA
This sequence comes from Ophiocordyceps australis, assembly GCA_002591415.1. NCBI lineage: Eukaryota > Fungi > Ascomycota > Sordariomycetes > Hypocreales > Ophiocordycipitaceae > Ophiocordyceps > Ophiocordyceps australis. The sequence goes on along the minus strand of NJET01000211.1, from coordinate 17,157 downwards.
GGCTCAAAGGTAAGCGACTCTAGCCAAGAGCTCATGGACAAGGGTTACTGAAGGCAAATGTATACTGACTCCGACTACCATGTCCTTGGAGGTTCCAAATATCCAGTACACGGCGTTGCCCGAGAAGGACGTGTATAGGCCAAGGTTGGGTGATACCTGAGCCAGCGACGCGTGGGCCAAGGCCTGAGGAATGACAACTAGACTTACAGTAAGGCCTTGACCAAGACAGTAAGCCAGCATTCTAGAAGCGGGAAACGCATGTGCTTACCAGCAAGCGCGTCCCAGAGAAGCCAACGAATGGTATAGCGCCTGAGCCAAAAAATCGAAGGTAAAAGGCTACGGACATATTCCATGACGGCGGATGCGGTGGGTAAATTGGTCTTGAGCCATTTAGAGACAGAAATTTCCTCTTCCACAAAGATGTCGGCTGGGTTCAAGATGCGTCGAGCTCGTTCCACGAGACCAGCTGGTGGCGAGTTTTCCAAGGCGTCGAAATTGATCCGAAGAAGCCGCGATGTGACGAATGCTGTGATTCGACGACCAGCCATTCCAATGATGGCGCAAGATTCGGGCTCTGTGAAAGACAGCCATGTGCGACACAGTTTGCAAGATGCGAGTTTGATGTCTTGACGTCAGTCTGGCAGTAGGTGGTCAAGGTGGACTCCAAACAAGTTTGTTCAAGATTTCCGACAGGACACCATGGAAGTAGAGGGCATGATAGCTTTGTGGTGAAGGGTAAGTCATGGAGCAAATAGCTCAAACAGCGATATGCTTGACATACACAGGCAAGCAACAATACCTCATAATGCTCTTTCTGGGCCTGAGTCGCAGCCAGTGTCAAGGCGGAAGGCCAGGCTGACCAACCGTACCTGCCCAGACATGCAAGAAAGCGTCCCGGTCTTGTGCAATAATGGTGAGAGCGAGACACGGGTCAAAGGTACATGGAGGGAATAAAAGGCTAACGGCCAGGAACAAGACTGGCCTTGTCAAGATGCATCATGGGCGCTTTCGTTATCTAGTTGCAAACCTCGTTTTCGCATCTCAGTGCGAATCATGTCGCGACTGAGCATGGCATTGCTCAAAGGAACAAGCTCCTCCTTGCGTCTTCGAAACCAGCCTTGGAGGCTGCGCAGGGCGACAACGAGGAACCCAAGCTCTTCGCGATCTACATCAAAGACTTCCCACCACTGACAATGGGGCATTTTTGCACCAACATCGCGTGCCGTGAGATAAATTGCAGCCGTGGCCAGTGCGTGGGGCTGGTGTGTCAAATACAGCATTTGGGGCGAAAGCAAGGCCGTGTTGAGGTACTGAACAACACGCAGCGACACACTTGACTTGGACTTGCCGAGAAAGTCAAACGTTTGCAGGTACGTGATGGCGAGAGGGTGCGGCAGGGCGACGTGGGTGTTGAATGACAAGGCATAGAGGATACGCGCCTCGAGAGTCAGTATGCTGTTGAGGAAGGCGCTATAGTCGGCATCATCGCCAGACCAAGCGGCCATGTCCTCGGCTGGAAGCTTGCCCACGTCAAACAGACAAGAGGCACGCGAGGCGAGATATCTATACGTGATCCAGAGGTCGCGAGGCGGTCGCGAATCCGGGCCAAGTTTTCCCACCAAAAACAGCGCTGCAGCCGACACGTCCTGGAGAGTGCATTAGCCAGCCATCAAGATGGGTTCCCAAGGCACATTGGAACTCACACAAAACTCGTCTGACATGGGGTTTTGAACCAACCAGTATCGAGCCAATATAACATTGGCCTGGGCTGTCAAGGACTGGTCCAGGCGCAACAGCAGGCCAGCAGCCTGTGTCAGGCATTGCGTGGCAATAAAGATGGATTCGCGCAGGTCTTGGGGCAGCGACGAGAGCGAGTGCTGTTGAATGAGCTGACATGTCGATGCCAACGGATTGACTAGATGCGACATGTCGTGGCTGCGAGCAAAGACGCGTAGGTAGGAGTATGAATAAAGTGGGTGAGGTTCTGCAGCTTTGCACCAGGGGGCTATACTACTACTACTACTTAGTAGTATAGTAGTAGTAGTACTAACTAGTGTACATGTGTATATACAGTATCTAGCGTACATACATGTACCTACTAGTGAATATATACTAATAGTAGTACTATGTATGGAGCAAAGCAATATATTTAGCTATGGTGATGCTTGTCACAGCACACGCCTCTATGTGTATGGACCTAATGTACAGGTTAAAGCCCGTCTTAGGTAGCTAAAAAGTCCTTTATTTACGGATTCTAACAGTAAGACTAGGGATTAGACGCGCTTAGTTAGTTATAGTACTTAATTTCCCTTATTTTATTATAGGCTCGGACCCCTTATATAGGTATCTCTATAGTATTTAGACTTTACTATCTATCCCTCCATTTCTTAGAAGGTTAGATATAATACACTCTTTCTACTTAGGCAAATACTTTTGGCTACTTGGCTTACCTTATGCCTCTTCGCCTTATTTATTCTTGCCTGTAATAATGCTAATGAAGAGAGAAGAGAAAAGAAGAGGGGTGTGTCTGGGAAAAGGACAACAGGACCAGGTAGCAGCTGGGTCCTTCCACCCAAATTGGGTGGGCCCACTCATCCAACCAACAGAGCAGGCGTATCGGAGACATACGCAGCAGTGCTCCTGACAACATGCACTATAACGAGGTGTAACTCAATTGGCCTATAGCGCTATTTAGCCGCCAGGTATTCACTATTTTTCTTGGAGAATACTACGAGTACATGTAGTTGTGGGTAGTTGAGGGCTAAAAGTCAGAGAATCAAAAAAATTTCTTGCTTCCAACTATGTCTCTCTAGTATTCATACGCTGCCGCTCGAAACTAAAGTTCCAAACTTCAGCTCGCTGATCTCCCGCCGACGACTGTTTTAAGCCCACGTGCTGCAGCACACTCGGCTCCAAAGCCCATTTGGCTAGCGAATGGTCCCGAGCATAGTCCTCGAGAATCTGGTCGCCAGCAAAGGCATAAGGAGGCTTCCTCAGCAACGCCTGGACGCCCTCTAGATGCCGCTGCGGGAAGACTAGCCCTTGAGCACAGCAGCCGAAATTTGGCATCTCACGTGCTGGATGCCAGCTCCAGGCGAATGGGTTAATGCGCCTCATGGAGACGCGCCCGGCGACAATGTAGAGAGCGATCAAAGCCGGCAGCCAGAGGCACATGATGAGTGCCAGGGGCAGAGCAGAGCAGCGAATTGATTTGGCTATAGGCTTGCGCTTAAGTCGGCTTCTGACTAGCATGCTTACTAGAAAAGCGAGCAGGACGACTGTGTATAGTAGAAAGATGTTTTGACCATACAATAGCCATTCCTCGCTGTTCCAGCCCATGAAGATTTCGGAATAAAAAAGGCGCAGGTATAGCCAGTCCTTGCCAGTCTTTTTGGATTGGGCCTCGACATGACTCAGTCCCTTGGTTAGCTTGGCAAACCAGTTTGGCGCGGCTATAATGTCGTCCTCTATCAGCGCAAAGTAAGGAGATCCGTAGTTGCGGCACGTTTCGACGAGAACCGAATGATCCAGACGCATATTCTCAACTCGGCCCGTGCCGCGCCCAGAGCCTTCCTTATAAACATTGCGGTCTATTGTGCGATATATGCTGTTGTTGCTGCCAGATGTCTGACCATGGCCATAGAGCAGCACCTCGTCGGCGATATTTGCCAACCACAGCTGGCTATACGCAAAGTGGTTCTGCGGCGATTTATCGGCGACAAGAACGACAAGATGGATAGATGCGCGGTCCTTGGGGGGTATCGAGTCGGCGAGCGTGGCAATGGTATAGCCAAGGAAGGACTCAGAGGTACGATTGATGCTCGGAACTCCGATACAGAGAAACTTGGCCTTCTTTCCGGCTTGTTCAACTTTGTTAGGCAGATGCTCCAGGTAGTCTCTAGCTTCCTTAGCTCGCTCGAGTGAAAACCTTTGCTCGTAGGCTCTACCGACGTCGTAGAAAAGAGACGTCGGGTCGTCAAAAGAGTTGAAGTAGCAAAAAATGAAGAGTGACAGCCATACTAGCCAGAAGCCACCGTTGAGACGAGTCAAGAGCATACTTCTGCTAAAAGCGAGTTTGAATGGTTAAACAGTAGATAATGTTTGAAGCAGATAGGTCTCGAAATTTAGAGTGCGCATTCAGTACCGTCATCGAGCTGTGGTACGTCGCACTTGAAAAGTCGTACGACAAACTTGCACTGCCCATACAGGAATACGTGTGCCAATGTCAGGCGTTTGCTTATGGCGGCTGGCAATAGGGTGGGTATAAGGAGCGTGAATTTTCAAGGCAAAAAACTCTGATATTAATCACTTGATGTTACAAGGCACTTGAATCGCTCGCTTTTTACTTCTGGAAAACTTGGCAAAGTACAGAATTCGGAAGGCAATCCGACCAATACTCTTTCTCAGGCCCCTCCTCATTCCAATGACAGCTTTCAAGGAATCATGATACCCACTGAAATAACATAAGCATCCTACAAGACGAGGTAAATCAGAACTTTATTGTAGGCAGCATCATTAGAAATGTTTGTTTCTGACTCACTCTTTTACTTGCTGCGATCGGTTGTCTCGTAGTCTATAAGAAGCAGACGTTTCCCCCGTCATTCGAGAACAGCATCTTTTGCACGGCTTGAGACAAGCTATTTTGGTTTTATTTATCTATACAAACTCTTGCAAGACACAGAAGCTATAGTGTTCAGTATCTGCCAACAAAACGAATTTAGTCTATCAACTCGACTACTCTCGACCTTGTTCACTGAAATGAAGCTGTTACTCTCGTCTTGCGCTATATTTCTGGCTCTACCATTTTTTGCTCTGGCTATTCCCACTGCCGTTCAAGAGAGCGATGTCTCATACGTGGAAAAGCTGCAGAATAAGACGGTTGCTCTAGAGGTCTATGACCAAGGCGATACAACTTCCTTCCGACTCAGAAAGAGAACTAATCAGTGTGGCCACTCCACCTTTGAGAATCGAGGCAGCGAGGCGTCTCCTCTAATTTCAGACTGTGAAACCTTGATGTTCAATATTAGAAAAGACGGCCGCTGGAGACTGTCAACCGGCGTGCACCGAACAGTGGCTACATTCGGTACTTGCGCATTTGGTGCTCAGGTTAGAAAGCAATGGTACACCTATATTGGCCACGAAGACATAATTGATCTCATAAGAGACTCCATTCGCGATTTCAGAAGAGGCGACGGCAAGGTCGGCTCCAGGGGCGAGATGCAGTGCCGTGGAGACTTGCTGTGGGCAAATGTCGAGTGGGGTCTTTACCATACATAATGATGATAGACATCGCCAGCAGAGGAGGACATTCGAGGCGCAAGATATCACAGGCAAGAGAAATCAACCAGTACTACTAGCTTCTCTCAGATAGATAATCAAGCAATGCCCGCTTCCTCCACTTGGTCATTGTTTGGCTCTTGTTATGCTCCATATGGGATTCATGTCGAATGAATATTGCAAGCTTACAGACTATACTACCCTTGGGATTTCCTCCACCTTCATGACTACTTTACTGCGCTTACTTGATGGATGACATGGCAATTACACATTCAGTCCAACTAAAAGGACTGGAATCAAGTCCCGTGAGTCCCGCCTATGTAGACAACTAGTTTTTCTGCTATCCTACCGAAAGAATTAAATCCTCGAGGAGTCGGGATAGCTCACAAAAGCTTCACCTCCCTGCTTATTTGTGGGTACATGATCAATATCGAGCCACGCGTAAGATGCCGAAGGGGCTCACATATTCATCCATTCCCTTGACAACACAGCTATTTAGAGCTATTAAGAGTCAAAGCTTGCTTCTAATCTTAATCCTAAGGGCACACTTGGTTTCTCTCAATTTATCATGCATCGAGCTGGTTGGTTAGCATAGAAACATCGAGGCCTTGATGATTATTTTTTTTCAATACAGGGCACGGAAACGCGAGTCACTTCCATATTCGACACAGCAAGGTTGTAAAACGACTCCGTTTCTGCTGCACCATGGCATTTGATCCTTGGGCAAACATATCGTTGAGTTTGAGTATAAAGACCTTTATCCTATTTAATTAGGTTCTAAAGCCATGTCAATATAATTATAATTTGAATAAAAAAGTCAAATTGATTCACTAAACATTCAACAAGGTGATTACCTCGAGTCAAGTGACGAGGCCTCCAGAGGGTGGGGCCACGGCAATACCACGCTATCTAACCGACACAATCATGTTTACCCCTAAGGTCGAGGGCAACGCCGCAATGGAAAAGATGAATTCGCAAGCCGCCACGATTGGCAAGGTCTTTGTCTTTGCACTCGTTGCTTCTCATGTGACTATAATCTACCGGTTGACTACTTGGGAGCGAGACGCGGGCCTGTCTCAGCTCCATGACGCGCATCTTGTGTTGCTGCAGGGGAAAAGCAGTCAAGGCTGTCGATGGCGTCGACTTTGAGCCAGGCTTCGAAGCTATCGGGGTAACAAGCGCAAGCTAATGCTCGCCATTGCTCTCATGTACTTTATGGGGCACGCCACCAATTATTATCCTCGATGAACCCACCTCGGCCATGGACGCTGTAGCCAAGCATTCCTTTTGGAGCATTGTACAGAGCAATCGCCACGGACCGCTCAGTGCTTCTTACTGTATGTTGCTTGTCTCCAACATGGTCCATATTCTTTGCCTCGGGAACGTCCAAAACTAAAGAGTATTGCTAATCGTACAGTCACCGAGTGATCGCACAGTAAATCGAAATTTTTAGGTATCTGTGCGGAAAATAAATTCCCCGTTATGTACCTAGACCTTCCAACCAGCTAGACCTTCTGTTGTGGGCTTCACATATTAGTCAGCTTGCACACCTATATCTATAGAGCCTCTGGCTCGCTAGCTCTCTTCTCTCTTCTCTCTTAACACCACCTTCTGTGGTGCAGAGTCATTCATTCATTCCATTTCTCTTCGCTCCGCCGTGCCTCTAGACCTTCCAACTAGCCAGACTTTCCAGACCTTTTCAGACCTTGCCAGAGCCTGTCAGAGCCAGCGATATAAATAATAATTTTTTTTGCGCAGCGATTTTAGAGCTAGAAAGACACCTGTAGCAATACTCAAAACTAAAACCAGCGCCTATTAATCGGCCGACGCTTGACAATATCTTTTTGAGCGTCGTCAGGGAGAATAATGTGCAAGAGGTGGATCTTGCCCTTCCGAGACAACGGCATGGGTGCAAAAGGGTTTGGCCTTGGGTCGAAGCGTTGATTCAGCGTAATTGCATTGCCCCGAGAACAGCTGCACCAATCCGTTTTGCGCCGAGGACAAAGCATCTGTATAATAATGGTCATGGCATACAGTTTCTCGGCTTCTCAGTGATATCCAAACTAGGCACCCAAACTCCACTTTTTGCACCATTTTTTTTTCTCAAAAGAGCCCGGCATAAGCCGGAAAATGTAACAACGCATGTGAAGCCATTGCTTGGCTTCCCGCTACCAGGCCATACACCATTCACTACGCTTGACAAATGCAAAAGACAACCATCCCATAAAGACTGTTTCATGGCCCGATACAAAGGTCTCTATTGATTCTTGGCTTGGAAATAACTCCTCCGATTATGTCTTGCCGACTCGACTTTTCCGACAACTTAAGCGAGTCGTGGTAGCCAAAATGGCTCCAAGTACAACAAGCTCATCTCTAGCCATAGTAGTCCCAGAAATAGAACCCATCAAGCAGAGCACATGGGAAAACAAGATAACCGTCATATTATGGGAGCCGAGCCAGGTCAAGGTAATCTTGATAAGTTCATTGCCCCATCTTTTTCTTTGCAAATGCCACGTGTTTGTCAACTATGACCCTCCGTGACAAACAAAAATAAACACCCCACCTTGCGATATTAAAAAGTCACCTTTCGTCAATTCGACCCCGGCTTATGACTGCCTGGCCTTGTCACTCCACTCTCAAATCGCTGTCTTGGAGCTTTGTTTGCTGAGCCAAGCAGCGTCTTTGGTATCATGGCTTTCCGAAAACCATTCTGCAATCCAAATCTTAAAATTATCGGTGTCTTTGTGCGATTCGGCGACTTGTTTTGTAAGCCGAGTCGCAGCTTTCCCCGTGTCTTCTTGGGCGGTACCGTGCTTTTGATATTCTTATTAATAGAGTTGGAGTTGGAGCCGCCTTGAGGCTTCTTGCGGGGCGAGCCTGGCTTAGCGTCATGGCCACTGGGCCTAGACGGCTTGTGGAGCTTTTTCTTTCCATTTCGCGGCGGCTCGTCTAGATCAGAACTTGGACTTGCTGGACGTGTCTTGCCATTTCTTAGCGGTGGTTCATCGTCACGGCCAGCAGGCTTGTGTTCAGTCTTGGCTTTTCTTCTATTGGACGCGGCTTCTATTGTGCCGGAGCTTGAACTGGCTGAAACCTTTTTTTTGCCATTTAGTGGTGGTTCATTCCCATCACCGATAGGAGAGCTTTTGCTTCCATCTGGCTTCTTGTCGCCAATACGGCCCCACTGTCGATCGCCCCTCGAATTGGATACTACATTGGAAGTTTTATCGTTAGTCGGCGATTTTTTACTGCTTAGAACGAACGTGTTGGTACTTTTAGCAAGCTTCGAGGGCTTCGAGGGCACATTAATTGGGCCAGAGGAGCCCTTGACCGCATCACCTGGCCGCATGCCCCAACGGGACACTTGGTTTTTGGAAAAGCCATGGGCCCAGCTACAAAATCGCAGTTTGCAAGCCGAAATTGCATGACCAGGCTGCTTCCACTGGGCGCCCCCCCTATAGTCAGTATTCGCAGTCCATTCTCTCACAGCAACTTTTCCATGTTTGCGCTTAAACTTATAAGCGCCAGCAATGGCCGAGGCTGGGATTTGTCTTGGCACCGCAAACTCTTGGTTTCTCTGCACAGCACTATCTTTGGGGAAGAGGCCAGGTATCCAGTGACCGTCGGGTAAGTTTTCAGGCGAGATGATAAAAATATAGCCCGTGTTCTGTTGAGATGCCTGTCGACCAAAGGCATAGTCCTGAGCAGTTGAAAGAGAGCGCGTGACTGATATGTAACCCGACTCGCCTACAAAGCTTAGATGCTTTTGAAGATCAGTGTCAGACCCTTGGCTGGTAAATCCATTTTGGAATATCTCATGCATGGACCGAGAATCTCCACGGAAGAAGAAACCCTCGCGGCTGCCATCTGTAACCTGAATGGCAGACGAAAATAAAGCGCTAGTGGTTTTATATCGGGAGTCCGTCAGGCTCGATGCCGCAGCCAATGAGGCCAAAAACAAGCACAATACATCATTGTAAAGGCGCATCTGAGCAAAGTAATGCCAGCCTTGGTAACGACGATGTAGAGGCCGACTTAGGCCACAAGATTACCGACAGTCAAGATGGTGTTACATTTAACTTGATTAAGTTCCAAGGGTATTGGAAAGTGGTGCGCAAGAATTTATACGAAGAGATAATGGCATGTTCATAAACCGAATAGCCGTAATCAACTCCTTACAACGTACATGTGCTTGCACGACACTGCAGAAATGCAACACTGCCACTCTACGTGATGAACAAAGTCGTCTTGTCAGCATCTGATCGGGGAGTATAAAGGTCCTTGCACATATTGCAACTCACATTAATCCCTTATGAATGTGACCATCTGATTTCCCTCGTGCTGCTCTGCGGGCTTGATAAAGCCTGAGCTTTATACTAGTGGTAGATACATTGCGGGCGAATGACTGGTATACTCCAACTTCAACATTGATCAAGTCATTCGGCCTATTGCAGCGTCTTTTGACTACTCCAAGACGAGCTGATTTCATCAGAGAGTTGTGATGATTGCTTGTGAAGTTTGGGCCACGCTCAAGCAACGACTGGATATAATATAACTGATATTAAGCACGAGTTTACAACAGCCGATTCTTACCTTGTTTTCAATGGTTGGGCAAGGTTCTTATCAAGTTCCACTTGGCTTGAAGGACCTTTCTCTTACCCACTCTTCTCTCATCCACCTCGAGGTATCTCTGCCAGCCTTGGGCCAACCAACAAGATGCTGCTCTGGACCGCCATCTGCTTCTCGACCTCTTGTGCCTGCAGCTTAGTCTTGCCTCGAGCATCTCTCGGCAATGTCGACCTAGCCAAGCTCATCCACGATACCCCACAAGTTGCCGGCCACAAGGAAAACATAATCCAGGCAGTCAAAAACGACGTGCCTTTTACAGAGAGTCGCCTAACAGTCGGCCAGGCAAGCGCCATGAAGTACGTAAAAGAGACACAGCGCAAGTGTTTCTATGTGCGTCGCGTCATGGACCCCGAGAGTATCGAGACAGAAGTTGATGTTGTTGCAAACGTCGACCAGCCAGACGAAGTGACGGGAGAATACGAAGTGCCCATATCCATCTCCTCGTCCACAGCAACAGTCAACATGGAGAGGCTGGGATGGAACAAGGAAGTCATGGATGAAAGCGGAGGCTCGGCATCGGCTAGTGCCTATGTTGGCCTCGGCATGTTTGCCTCGTCAGTATCGGCAACCGTCTTTGGGAGTCAGCGATGGTCAGATGGGCAAAGTGGAGACACCATGAAGCAAAGGGAATATCGCCTAGATGTCACCAAAGTGCGAACATGTCCGCCATTTAGCATCTGCAGAGTCGTTACCTGGACTTATACCCGGAAGCTTTCTGGAGACTGCTTCATACTGCCCATTCTCGACACGCAATGTATTGACCGAGGGCAAACAAAGGGGAACACGAGTTTGAGGCTATACTTTGGATGCCCTCCCATTGACGATCTGATTGATCAATTCTTCGACTATAAGATATTGTGGACTAATAAATTCGGCCCTAGCTTGCACGGCGTCACCATGCACGTACCCGAAACCGTCAGACGCAACAAGTACCAGGCAAAGTGTACCTTCTCCCACGCATTGAGATGGGACGACGGGACACCCGTCAGAGCACAAGCCCTGATAACCGAGCCTCTTGGCTCAAAACGTGTGGAGAATGGTGGTGAATCAGAACAAGAAGAGCAAGGAGAGCAAGGAGTGCAAGGAGAGGAAGAAGAAGAAGAAGAAGCCGTCGCGATACCAGACAACATTCCTCGAGCCTTGGAATGGAAACTTCGCAAAAATAGCAAGTTTGGTTACTGCAGACTCGAGAACAACTGGGCATGGGAGCCTGATAGCTGGTTTTATATTCCAAAGTCGGACGGTGGCTCTGGAGCCTGGCAAGACCAGCCAAGTTGGCCCAGGCCCAAGGGCGTCGATTCCAAATGTCGTCTGCACTCCTTGGCACCCAAGGCTAACAAAGCAAAGAGAAATGACGAAGCGGCCGACAAGAACATGAAGATGAATAGGCGCATTATAGTCAACATGACTATTGATGAGTTGCCCTCTTTTCTTCGCCAATACAAGAAAACTTTGCCCGACAGCTCGTCGCAGAAAAAGTCTCCAAGCCGACGCTGGTGGTCTCCTTTGCTTGGTTGGATGTCATGTCCGCCGGGGCAACGGAGAGATGCCAAAGGCAAATGCCGAGAAGTCATTAATACAGGGTTCTGTGAGGTAGCCGACTGTCAGACGCCACAGTATGCGGTCAACAAATGCTTGCCGTTACTGCAAGGCTTTAGATTCTAGAATTGAACATTTTCACATGTCAAGCAATCGTGTGCTGATGATGTACAATGAATGAGCATTTCTCCTCTACCTGACCCAGGCCGACTTCTCCACAGCCTTGAGACTACCCGGGACCTGGACCTGTAATCACTTCAAGCCCAAACCCATGCACAAGTCGGGCCGCCTGTTAAGCCATGGTGCAAAGTCATTGTACCCGGTACTTACAAAACACATACAATCTGGCGCACTAGGAGCAGTCAGGTCTACTTGATATCAGCCCATCTCTCCATCTCCCAACCACGACCAAGTATGCCGCCTTGAGCCTCGCTTGTGGTGGGCGCATCAGCAGCTCACAACCCCGCCAGCCATGAGTACAACGACATCGCCCAGCGACGACAGACAATGCTTTGATCTCCACCTGCAGCACGGCCACAAAGATCTTGTCCAGTCGGTTGCCTTCAACACGTACGGCGACCGCTGCGCCACGGGCTCCGTCGACGGCCGCATCCGCGTCTTTAACCGCCACCGCGACGGCCTGTGGCGTCTATGCGATAGCTGGTCAGCCCACGGCGGCGAAGTCCTCGAGGCAAGTTGTCTCTCTGGCTAGAGCCATGTCTCTGCTTGGAAAGAATTACTTTGCTGAAACGAGAAACAAAACGCTGCTCGGCATAGCTGCAATGGCTCCCTTGTACCGTCTATCCAAACCTCATTGCCTCTCTCGGCTTCGAGGGCTGGTTTCGCCTATGGGCTGAAGATCCCTCGGCCCCGCCAGGTCGCCGCTTCTGCTCGGGCCGCTCCCTCGCCGGCCATCCAGCCTTTGACACGCGCTCCAACCGTGCTCCCTACCGCTCCTTTTCCATCAAGCACTGCCAAGACTCGCGCCACACTTATCTCGCCCTCCTCGCCGCTGACGGCCGTCTGACCGTCTATGAAAACGAAGAACCTGAAAACCTGTCCGAGTACACATCGATTGACGAGTTCTTGGTCTGTCATCGCCCTGCCCGTGGCCAGGAAGTCTCTCTCAAGGTCCGCTTCGACCCCAACCCCGAACCTTGCTACACCGCTCTTCGCGCCGGCGTGCCCTCGGACGCTCTGGGCCTCGTTGTTGCTGCCATGGACACGGTCCGTCTCTACCGCTCCCGCGACGTCGTCACTTCAGCCTTGGGCGCCACGCAGACGCAGAAGCACTTCTACTTGGCTCTAGACTTGGCCGGCCATCACGGCCTTGTCCGGGACGTTGCCTGGGCTCCCGGCAACATTCGCGGCTACGACATTATTGCCACGGCCTGTCAGGATGGGTACGCCAGGGTCTTTCGCATCGATACTCCCTGGTCGCCCAACGACGGCAAGACTTGGTCGGCTGCTGACCTCCTCAAGCCTACCACCATGGCCCAATCAGACCCCAAGGACCCCTTGGCCAAAGACGATAGCACCGACCTGTCGCGTCCGCATCCTTCATCATCACTTAGTGCTGGCTTAGCCAAGTCGTTGTCCTCAGCCAACGGCGATAATAGCGGCCCCACAGCAGCAGACTTGCGCCATTTTTCCCGTCAGCCCGGTCAGGTCAGACACACCTTCAGCGAGCTCTCTCGCCTTGACAACCACCGCACTCCTGTCTGGCGCATCGGCTTTGATGACGACGGCCATGTCCTTGGTAGTACTGGTGACGACGGCCGTTTGCTTTGCTACCGCCAGACCCCAGACGGTACATGGGCCAAAAGCTCTGAGCTGGCCATGGTCAAGGCTAGCATGGCCGTTCCGTGAGCGTTGCAAAGCCTCACTTGCCTTTTTTTTTTTTTGCACCTACTCGTGCCACCTTGATGATCTCTAGTCAAGGTGACCGTGGCTGAGGCGTCCACTATGACGCTGACACGCTCAGCCACCCAACCCAACGGAACGGGGCCATCCAACGCAACCAAAGGAACACACACACTCGTCTATCCAGCGTGACAGGGCCGCCAGTACTACTGTATGCGCGTCAAATATGACTTGATTCACACAATAGCGCGTCATGACGTGCCCAGCAACACTTCACTTGAGTATTCGTCCTTTTGATTCCAATTATCAAGGCCGAATTCAAGTCCTCTTGAGGCTTCTACAAGCATGCGCTCAAAAGTCTTTATACACAATAGAATAGAATATTCATCTGCGTCGCTGCTCATGTCCTCTTTGTCTTTTCTTTTTTTTTCCCCATCTTGCGACCGAATCAAGTCTCAACAACCAGGGAGAAATAATGATTAGCAGCACAAGTAAACTCCGTCCAAACGCCAGCCATGATGATCGTAAATGAAGGTTGTGGGTCCGGCCACCATGCAGACAGACTGTTGCTGCTCTAGTGACTCAATGTTGGAACTCGATCATTTCCCGCATCCCTCTTCTTTTTGGCCAAAAATTACCCTTCATGATCCGCCACTCAAGCAACGAGCCCAATCAGGCAGCGTCAGCAGCGGCCTGGGGTTGTGGAACCTTGGTCAGCTGTGTACCGGCACGAACCACGCGATGGCCAGCAGAATCATTGGTGTAAGCAACGTCCTTGTTCTCAAATTGAGCGCGCTTCCAAATCTCAACTTCGCAGCCACCTCGGAGAACGCCGACACGCATTGTGGAAAGAAGATTGTGAGCGGCGTTTGAGTGATTGTAGACGCCGCCATTGAAAATAGCAGTGGCGTCCTTGCCAACCGCCGACGAGATGAGTGCTTTGCCTCCAGGATGGTCCTTGATAAAGTCGGTCACGTCGTGGATAACACCAGCAACGGCAACAAGGGCCTTGCCATTCTTGGACTGATCGACAAAGTCGTCCCAACTGACGACTGGAAGCTGCTCGAGTGGAGTGCCCCAGTCAAGTGTAGCACGCTTTTGGTCCAACTTCTTTTGCATTTGCTGAACGCGGCCCTTTTCAATTTCATTGGCGCGAAATTGCTTCAAGTCGTATGCCAAACCAAGAGCCTTCCACATACGAATAGACCACTTTGTGGGGTCATACTGATACCATTCTATGGCGTTGCGATAGTCAGAGGGGAATTCGTGATGAAAATTGTGGTAGCCCTCTCCCAGGGTGACAATAGCCGTGATGACGTGATCACGGGGCGAGTTGCGGTCGTCAAAGGGCTGGTCGCCGAGCCAGTGAGCAAGTGAGTTGACACAAAACGTTGCCTGCTGAATAAAGCAGATGCGTAAAATGCCAGCGTACACGAAGCCGCCCCACCAGTCGCCCCAACCAAGTCCACAAACGAGCGTGGGAAAGACAAGGGCCATGAAGATGACCGACTTCAGATAGTTGCGGTGTTGCCAGACAACGACGGGGTCCTCATTGAGGTCGGTAATATCAGTGCGACCGGTACGCTTAGGGTTCTGTTTGAATACCATCCATCCTATGTGAGAGTAGAGAAGACCCTTGCGGACAGAGTAGGGATCCTTGTCGGTGTCGGTATAGCGGTGGTGGGCACGGTGCTCTCGGGACCACCAGCGAATCGAGCCTTCGACGGCAGCAGCGCCAACCGCTGCGAGATAGATTTTCAGGGGAAGAGTTGCCTTGTATGATGTATGGGCCCACAGGCGATGGTAGCCTGAGGTGCCGTGTTAGTATCAGACGCGGCATTTGATTGGCTGCAACAAAACAGACAAGGACATACCAGCAGTGATTCCAAGACCGGCGTTGAAGTAATAAATGACGGCAAAGATGGCTGTGTAGAGACGGAGAGGGACCCAATAGGCAGAGATGAAGCCAATAATGGGGATAAAGACAATGAGAGTCGTGTTGAGCCAGTTGATGTGCTTATGCAGGTTGGACCACGTCATGGGCGTGTCTGCAATGTGCACCTTGGCAGGGTCATATTTGTTTCCAGACCTCAGAGGCTTGTAGTCTGTAGTGCCATCGGGAAAGGCTTTTGCCTGGGCCTCGGCAGCCATGACGGGGGCTTGTGACATGATGTGCGTGCGTGCGTCAATGGCCCCAAGACTCGACGTCAAGGCCTCGACAGTGCTCCTCCTCGTGTGCCTCTAGAGGCTCGACAGAGCAAGTGCAGGTGGCCTAGCAGACGGGAAGCGGCCAAGGCGAGCAGATGCGACGTGGACGCGGCAAGGGTGAGGCGAGTCGAACAAAGATGTAGGATCAAGGACAGGTAGAGCAGGACAAGAAGAAGAATGGGGATTGAACAAGACGAAAAAAAGAAACAGACCAGTCTAGAGAAAAAGGCACAGGGAAAGGATGAAGGGGAGGTAGGCTAGGTATGTGCAGAATGCGGGTGTGCTATGCAATATGTATGGGGATTTGGGCGGCCGCGTTCGGTTGGGGCGGAGGCGGGCCAAGATGCGTCGTAGCGTCGTTGTCTTTTTAATGCTTGAATTGGGGCCGCCACCCAGTCTCGGTGTTGAGAGAAGCAAGGCCCTCTTGCTTTGGACTGGTTGCACGACTAGTATCACGCAGTGGCAAACAAGCAGTGCACATGCATCGATAATGTGCCGCTTGTCTGGCGGCGTCTCGAGAGCGTCAAGGGATGCGCAGAGCAACGAGGTAGACGGCCGGCGAGTCAGAGTTTTAGATTGAGAAACAGCTAGCAAATCTACAAGCATGGCTGGGCGGTGAGCAGCGTTTGGAGCAGGCGCCAAAGGGTAAGACTGTCTACCAGCAAAAGTGTCCACCAGCAGGACTGTCCGCCTGGACATGTATGGCCTGCTGCCCTGCTGCCCTGCTGCCCTGCCCCTTTGCAGGCAAGACTGTTGCGGCTCGGGCGACAGCCATTGGCCGTCGACGAGGGCGCATAAATGTCTCGAAGCCGCAGCTCATGGGAATGTTGATCACGGCTGCCCATCATGCCGTGGCCCGAGTGGTCAATTTAGTCTTGGTCGTCGCTTCTCAACCTTCTCGGCCTTTGCCCCAACAACTTTTCTGGCGTCTTCCTGCCTCGGACCGCGCTGCCCCACCTGCCTAACAAAGCCCTGTTTATTTTCGGGGTAGGCAGTGGCCCACTATTTCCTCATGCCCCACTACAAAGACCCTGGCTGTGTCCATGGCTCAATTTGTAGCTGTCGGTACTTGTACTCGTCTCAAGCGTCCGTCACGCGTTGCTCCCACGCGGACGCGCGTATGGATACTCGTCGGCGACTGCAAGTCCGGCCAGCACCCAGCGGTACCTGCATTCTCAATAATCAACAAGGCACACCAACCACAGCCCTCCTAAAGAAAGCAAAGGGAGCAAAAGTCTCTTGTGCATCATTCCTCACCACACAAAAGGGCCCCGTGCCCAGATGACGATGCACGCGCCCCAGCTTTTCAACCTTGCTGTCCATGCTGACTCTTTTACTCTTTTACACCCATCTTACACCCATCCGCCTCGTGATGCCGTCTTTGCTCCAATGCTTTGCTAATACTACTAGCAATGCGTTAGCCCTCTCTGACCCTGCCTACCCTGCAACTCATAGCTGGTCATCCCCAACAGAAACGCGTCCCCGCATAAATGGCTTGCGGCCAATAAAAGTCTTTCTGCCGCCGACGCAGCCACGCCACCAACCTATACACATGCCTCCATACATAACATCTCTATCTTCATACATTACTACTACTAGTAGTACTACATACATATGTACATACATACTTGCATTTGCTCA
>NJET01000210.1:0-28074 GCA_002591415.1 Ophiocordyceps australis | reverse complement strand
TGCGGTGTAGATTGAGAGCAAGTTTCCATACTATGCGCAGGCAAAGGAGTTTGCAGATGGTGTTCACGCCGTCATTCCCCATCAAAAGTAAGTCTTTTTTTTTTCCCATCCCTACCCCAATCCTCCTCCAAACTTTCCCCTCTATTCCCCCATCTTACCCCTCTATCCCCCCTACAGCTTTTCCCCCCATCTTCCCCCCCTATCCCCCCCCCACCAATCCACTAAATCCCCCACTAACCCCCCCTAGACTCGCCTACAACCTCTCCCCATCATTCAACTGGAAAACCGCCATGCCCCCCTCTGACCAAGAAACCTATATCCGCCGCCTCGCCAACCTCGGCTACTGCTGGCAATTCATCACCCTCGCCGGCCTGCACACCACCGCCCTCATCTCCCACCGCTTCGCAGAGGCCTTTTCCCGCATCGGCATGCGCGCCTACGGCGAGCTCGTCCAGGTGCCCGAAATGGACTTGGGCGTCGACGTGGTCAAGCATCAGAAATGGAGTGGCGCGTCCTATGTAGATGAGTTGCAGAAAATGGTGACGGGTGGGGTGAGTTCCACGGCCGCCATGGGAAAGGGCGTTACCGAGGATCAGTTTCACTAGGAGACGGCAACTATTGCCTTTGATGCTTTGTTTTTGTTATGCTAGTCTTTACTTATTCGGTTTTTTTTTCTGGCTTCGGTCGGTTTCAAAAAGTGCATGCTGGACCTTTACTAGGGCTTGCTACAAGTCTTTGCCACTCGTCTCTCGATATTACTAGTCCTGTTGTTACCTCGACTCTCATTCATGATCCCTTTGTTTCCCTCTCCCCCCCCTCTGCTTGTTATGCCGTCTGCATCGCAAAAAAATGATTTCGACGAGCAGCAGGGGCTTCCTTACCAAGACTGACAATTACTTCACTCCCGCAAAAACCCTGCTACATGACTTGCAAAATTGCAACAAACCAAAAAATATAAAGAAGCGAAAACAAGAAAAAAACAAGAAAAAAAAAGTCACGCCATGAAATGCTCCTCTTCCCTATTGTCCACCATGTAAGCACGCCCATCTAGCAACCCAAAGTCCTGCCCTGTGCCTCCCCGCCGCCGTAAACGCCACGACTCCGGCTGGTAGACAAGACAGTCCACACGCTGCAAACCAGACGCTTTGCTGTCCCCCCTTGCCCGTCCATCATTGCCGTCGTCATCGTACGCAAGTGGCAGTCATTGACAATCCCCCTCTTGCAAATCCAACCCCCCCCCTTTTGTTTTTTTTTTCCTTCTTCCTTTTCCTTCTCTTCTCCCTTTTAGTCCGCCTCGGCCAGCTGCATAATCAACTTTGCCGCCATGTCGAGAAAGGGAAAGGGACTCGTCACCTCCTTTTCCTCGAGCAAGATGCCCTCGCGTGTTTCGTAACCCGAGCATTTAAAGTCGACTAGATATACGCCCTGTTCCATCTCGTAGATTTGAATGTCCATGTGCATCGCCACAAACGTCTTTTGCGTGGCCTCGCGTCCCATTTGTACGTGGTAGCTGTCTGGTGTGCCTGCCTGGTCGCCCACGCTGCCCTGCGACGGACTGCGAATCTGCCGTCGCATGTCTAACGACTCTTGGTTAGCCCTGGCATTGCCACAGCGGCGGCTGCGCTCAGCAAAAACTCACTCTCCGTCTCCCACCGGACCTGAATGTGCCATGGATCAGCAGGCAGCTTGTACCTGCTGGTGGGGTCCTGGTCCAGCTCAGACTCTCGCTGCAGAGGCGCCCCCACCAGCTCGTCGTCAAAATTTGCTTCGCTGCTCGGCGTCTCAGCTTCTCGGCCCTGCTCTTCTCCTCGGCCCTCATCCCGCACATACGTCGCCCCCAGTGTATGCAGCGCCTTGTGGATGCACAGCAGAGCCTCCCATGGCGCATTGCGCGATCGAATGCCAAACTGCCATCGCACTGGCTTGAGCTTCTTGGCTGGCGCCGCCGGCGTCATATTCTGTGGCCGCTTGTTTCCCTCCTCCAGTCGGAGCTGCTGGGACCGCATGTGCGGCTTCAATCGTCGGGCAGCCTCTTCCTTTTCCGCATCTGTTCTCGTCCTCGATGGCTCATCGCTGACGGCAGATGCTCCTCCGCTGTGGCTCTGGCTTGCAGACGCTTTGCCTCGCTCTATAAAGTCCTTGTGGTAGGCTGGCAGGCTGCTGGGAAGAATGCCAACCTTGCTGACATGCGGCCGAGGCGAGTGGCCGCTCTGAGAAACTCCTGAGCGCGCAGACGACATGCTAGGCATCGGACTCGACGCATCTTCCAATTCTGATGCGGCGCCGGGGGCTTCTGCGAATATTGCCAATGAGTACCTAGAAATAATACCAAGCAAATAAAACACCACCTACGATTGACCTGCATCATCTTGTTTTCGCGAACAATCATGTATGCATCCTTGATTGCAGACGGCTCTTCCGATTGCAGAGCCTCCTCAACGTCTGTTTTCCCGTAGCCCATGGTCTTGCTAATCTTGTCAGTCACCTCATTATGCAGCCGCTCCTGCACCTGGACTGGCGCATTGGGCGCAATGTCCGCCTTTTCAATCGCCTTGTTGGGATCCACGCCCGTGTTGAGAAATTCCTCCACAGGCGGCTGGAGGTAGGCGGGCAGGTCCGTCATGAACCACGCGTCTTGGCGAATCTCCTCAATAGTTGCCCTCTGGACAGGGTTCACGACAAGCATCTTCTTGATAAGGTTGGCAGCCCCCGACGGCATCCAGGGCGGAATGCTATAGGTGCCACGAGCAATCTTGGCAAACAGGCTTGGAATGTGCTCGTCGTCAAACGGCAGACGGCCGACGAGCAAGACGTAGAGGATGACGCCGCAGCTCCAAACGTCCACCTCGGGCCCGGCATATAGCTTGCCGCCAATGACTTCGGGGGCTGCATAATTGGGGCTGCCGCAGCTCGTCTTGAGAAAGTTGCCGTCCGTCATGATGTTGCTGAGGCCAAAATCGGCAATTTTGACATTGAGGTGGTCGTCAAGCAGTAGATTCTCGGGTTTGAGATCGCGGTGAACAATCTTGTGGCGATGGCAGTACTCCACAGCGCAAAGCATCTGCTGGAAGAATCGGCGGGCCTCGGATTCGCCCATGCGGCCGTGCTGCACAATGTGGTCAAAGAGCTCGCCACCAGCGTATTCGAGCACCATGATGATCTCCGTCTGCGTCTTGATGACGGTATATCTAGACGACAGCTGGCTGTCAGTACCTAGGCGCGCAGACAAGAGCTGCGACTCGGCGGCTTACAGCTTGATAATGTGAGGGTGGCGCAGCAGCTGCAGGTATTCAATCTCGCGCTCGACACGACCAGCCATGTCACGGCTAATGAGCTTCTTGCGAGCAATAATCTTGAGGGCAACCTGCTGGCCGGTGCCGTGGTGAATGGCCAGCTTGACCTTGCCAAAGGAGCCTTCGCCAAGGGTGCGCACAATCTTGTAGGCGCCGATGCGCTGCTCCGCCTTGGACCGGTCGCGCAAGGGAGGGTCCATGGCGCCAGGGCGGGCGTGCTTGGAGGCGGCGGCCGAGGCATGACGGTGAGAGCCATGGTCGCGCTTCTGCTGGGGCGGCTGCTGGGGCGGGCGGCGAACGTGGGAGGAGGAAAGCGAGAGAGACATGGTCAGCTCCTCATCGTCAAAGCCTCCTCCGGGAGCCATGGTGAACGGAGCGATGGCGGTGGGCAGTGGCTGCTTTTTGTTGAGGCCGTCAGGCAGGGTGCCGAGAAGGGAAGTCGGCAAGCCAAGTCGAAGCCCAGGCAACAAGTCGACAGGCGTCACAGAGCAACAGTCGGTCAGACAATGGGGGTTGCAACGACCAAGGGGGTCGCTTCGGCCGCTTCTTCGCCCGCTGCTGCTGTCACAAAGGGTGCGGCGGCCATGGACGGACAGCAAGACACTAGAGACGCAAATGGCACGATACGCAGCAGCCAGAGTTGGGGAGCGGAGATGATGAACAAGGTGAACAAGTTGGGATCCCGTTGGAGGGGTAAAGTCGTTGCGCAGGTACCGCTACCGCTGCACCCCCATGTCTCGTCCGAGACTGGCCGAAAGCGCTACCGGCCTTGCAGCTCTCACGCCTGCGTCTCCGGATCCGCCAGGTACCTCTCCCCACATGCCGCGGTACAGGTACGCGCGCCTGCCAGCGCTTGCGTTGCATCGCCTCGTCTCGCCCTCCAGGGTAGTTTTTCTCGGAAAACGCGGGAGAGGCAGCTTTTTTTTTTTTTTTTTCGCTGCTCTTGTTCCTTTTTGTGAGCTGTCATGGCATGACAAATGCACCTTGAAGGGGTGAGAAGCTGGCAGACAGCCTAAAAATAACACTGGATGGCATTTCAGCTACGACTACATCAGGCCAGTCTTTGCGTCGTGACGAAAGACCCGTGCCAATACTGAATCCTGGTGCGGCAAAAAAAAGAAAATGCTGGCGGATTGCATACCCTGGTCTAGTCCCGAGAGCTGTCCATCCCGGGACTATCAGCTGCCTGGCACTTTGGGCAATCAGGATTTACCTAGAGTTGCTGTTATGCCATCAAAACTTTAGCGCAGTGTGCCATGTCTGTCTGTCCGTTGCTTTTTGCCATGTGTCATCTTACACGTGCTCTTCTAGGCCCGTCTCTAGCTACTACTGCTGGATGCTACCACACGCGCAGATTAGGCAAGACGCCTTTTCAGCTTCTGTTTCCGGTGTCTCTGCTAGGGAGCTCTTGGACAAGTATAAGTCGAGTTGATCAAGCCTCCTTTTCGTCAGATCCCGAAATTCCGTGTGCCACCAACTAGTATGTTTCTGCGCCTCTTGGCTTCCATACCGACTCACCCTGCCGACTTCCTTTTCTCCGGCCTGTACGCATAGCACTCCTTTTTACACAGGGCAGCTTCTCCACCCTGCCCTCAGTCAAGGCTATTCCTCTTTGAATGCTTAGTGTGAGTCAGTTGTCGGATATATTGGACAGAGTCTCTGTTGAGAGAGCACATGCGAAACTGTATGCTAAACAACAAATCCATCTATAGCTAAAGCGTTTAAATCAGTTGAGCGTATTATTTCATTGCACAACATATAAATGCTAATCACACACAACACATTGCATTTCTCCAGTACTGTGGGTCCCCAGAATTGGCCCGTGAATTTTGAGAAGTAGCATTCTGGCTTTGGCTGTATTGAAGAGTTTCTGTGCCCGCACTAAAAAGTGAGGTTATTCACACACTTTATTGAACACGCAAAACACTTTCTAATCAGAATGTGTGCACACACTGCAAAGTGTGTAAAATTAGCAGTATTGGTTCTAATGGCGTGCTTGAGAAAGTCTTGGATAGGGTTGGGGTTTGAAAAAGGGCATTCATCGCCTGCCACATCTAGCCACAGATCCATGACCCCTTGTTCTGCCCGCAATTTGCGATTTTCCCCCCAACCGTTATTTGCCATTGCTATTGCTAACCTCTTTCTCTCTCTCATTCATTGAAAATCCTGGTCCTCTAGGGATTCTGACCCATAAGTATAAAAAATGGGGATATGCCGTGCGAATAGCGATCCGATGTCGTGCGAATAGCGATCCAATGTCGTGCGAATAGCGATTCGATGTCGTGCGAATATATATATATATATATCTACGCCAGTGACCTAATAAGGTATCTAGAACTTTGGTATACATATATCGGATAGGGAAAACCGGGAGGCCCGGAGGATTGTGTTCTAGTAGTTGCGCTTGTATTAGTCCGGGGACGGGTGAGTATTAGCCAAACGTAGGGTCGGGCTCGTGATGGTGAAAGATGTTGATGTCGTCCGAATAGCATTACTCAAGATGAGACCTTCCCTCATCCAAACAGATGAGTATTGCTAATCGTATAGTCACCGAGTGCTCGAATCTCGACCAAGTAGTCTTATGGCCATCGGACCAAGGCACTGTTTCAGTGCTCCCTCTTGAATGATGAATCAAAGGTCGACCAGGTAGTGCAAAGGTTGTCGGGTTTCCCAACCACGTCCAATAAGCTCTCCCTCTTCTTTGTCATGCGTCTTTTCATGCGCATCTAGCTGTCGGATTATAATGTTTAGGACGTTTAACGTTCTTTGTGATGTGAGTTGTAGTCCGTCTTCGTTCTTTATATTTGACTGCTGGAAATCCCTTTTCGTAAGCGGGTTGTAGTATACCCAACCCAGCGGGTTAAAAACTGGGAGTGCTGTCAAGAAATTGGAATCGGATATAGTCAGGGTATATGGACCGTTGTGGCCGTTGGTGGTGATGGGGTTTCCTTGTAACTGATCCATGATGCAGGGAAGTGCTCGATATAATGCTGGAACGTGGCCGGTGCATTTGTCAATCCAAAAGGCATAACCAGGTACTCGAAATGTCCGCATCGTGTGCGAAACGCCGTTTTCCACTCGTCGCCTTCACGTATACGAATCCTTTGGTATGCATCCTTAATGTCGATTTTTGTAAAATATGCTGACCCTTGGACATGCTGCGTCTATCGTGGTGTTCGTAGGTAGAAATACTGAATACTTCGTATACCTGTCCACGATGACTAGGATAGCATCGATCACTTGTCCTTCAAAGATACATTCAGGCAGTCCTGTAATGAAATCTAAGGACACTTCGTCCCAGGGTCGCTGGGGAAGTGGCAATGCTTGCATTTCGCCATATGGCTTATGCTTCTTCAAGGGATAGAATGACATGTTGTTTCGCTAGTCATGGTGCAGTGTCGCTAGCCTCGTGTAGCGTGCTAGAAGGCGTCGGCCTGTCACAGTAGCTGACGCTTCGCAGCTTCTTCCCCTATTTTCGGACGATTTATTGCTTTCCATTTGCGCTTATAAATGCCGTGGATAGTGCGGCGGATGGTTTAACGCGAGACGCGGCCACTTATTGCGTCTATAAGCGCTGCCCACGAAATCGCACGATCCTTTTTAATTAAACGTAAAATATATCGAATCTCTGCCTTTAAAAGTAGCTTCGGCCGGCCGGATCTTGCTTTATTTTCGAATATATCGGTTGCTTCGAAGCGTTGCTTTATGCGAGCCACCGTAGAGTACGTAGTATCGTACTTAAGCGCGACGGCACGAAGCGACTAACTATTGCGTAATTGCGCGCATATCGTAGCTTTCGCCGTATAACTTCTTAACCCATAAATACTGATGAGCTGTGACCCTTATCCGTAAAAAGAGGTGGATCATCTTGATATATAAAAAGGTGGTGACATTGAAAGGGATATAGAGAGCAAAAAAGCTCTATGGTTTAAAGTTTTGAGTGAAGTAAGGAAAGAAAAAAGAGTTTCTGGCTTTGTCGGGGGACGGGGACTTTATATCCATTAGGTGCAGGGAATCCATAATGGGAGGGAAGAGCAAGGTAGCGATGGTCAATTAGTAATGTGGGCGCATGTGAAAGTGAGGCCGCTGGCTGGCTACAGTGTCATATATACACGGCCCGCAGCTAGTCACGAGACACGACTGTATTGGTTGGAAGAATTCAACTGCAGTTACCCTGCCTACCCTATGCACGACACGCTTTCTCGACATAAAGAAATACACGACATAATATATATAGAGTATTGCAGAGGGCCCCAACAACCTAGGCCAAGCCAGCCAGACCCCCCCCCTATCTAGCCAGGCAATTGCCACGCCTGCCACCGCCGCGCCAGCTCAAAAGGAGCCCAAAAACGCGATTTCTGCCTCGTGTGTTCATATTCCTATTTCGGCTAGCCTGGCCCAAGCCCAGAAGACCCTCGTGTTCTGCCGTCGCAAAACACACTGCTAGAGCTACAAAGACAATCGCTGCTACCCTCCGACCGATGCTTCGTTCTGCGCCGCGCGCTGTAATTACTAAGAGGATAGAGAGAAGAAAATCGAGATGATTGAATAAAAGATCGGAAAAGGAAAAGTAGAAGGATAAGGATTGATTTTCTGCTGCGGACAGTAGCTTCTATTCGTGTGACCGGCATTTTGATACGAAAAATCAAAGGTCTTTTAGCCTAGTTTACCTACCCTATAAAGCGTCCGGATACCTATATAGGGAAATTTCCCACACAACCAAAATAGATAGATTATTCGCTCCTACACACTACTTTTTCCTATTATCTATTTAGTATATTCACCTATCTACTAGAGAGAAAGAGTATCTCAGGCCAATATGCACTTACCTAATAGTTAGTCTGAAAAAGCCCCTTTTTACGTAACCAGCGCGTAATAGTACCTTATCTTGTCTTGGCCCCTCTTGAGCTGCTCCCAGCCTTTTTTTGGCTTGCAGCTTTAGCACCAGCAGACGATGCGTTCTCAATCATAGTGACTTTTCAGAAATTGCTAGCTTGATAAATTTTTATGCTGGCTTGATAGAGTCATCCTAATTATACTATTTATACATTATCTATAGGAGCAACAGGCCTCTTTACAAGCCGGCATACACTCTATTAGTAGCTTCTATAATTACTTAATCGAATTAATGCTATAATATCTCTATCTTGTAACTCTGTAGCTATACGAACGAGGCGTTAAGTTGTCTTACTTATCCCGTTGGATTTGCTTTTTTGACACGTCATTGCGCTATCATCGGGGCTTCGCAAGTTACTAGTGATGCATATACGTAGTACGTGAATAGGGAAGAGGAAAAAGGAAATGCTGGGAGACTCATGTATAAAAAGGAGCTTCTTGCCTGCCTAGTGTGGAGTTTTAGATCCATATCCATCCATTCGATCAAATAAATTTCATACACCAAAAATTATTACTATCCAAGCAACTACGGCACAATGCCTTCAGTCTACCTATGGTGCTTGATACTTTTGGCAGGGTCTGTCCCTTTGACTCAGGGAACGTGTGGGGCGGTGTGCCGCAGAAGAGTTGAAGGGGGCGACACTTGGTGTCTCGGTAACAGGTTTACACCCGCCGACAAATGCGTGGATTGCTATGAGAACGGCGTAATGGAGCCATACTGCCGTGAGCCACCAGAACCGAGAGAGTGTGGTGCTATATGCTTCGACGATTCGCAATGCACTGGAGAGTGCTCTGAATGTCGCAGAGGCATGCGCGATAAATATCAGAGATGCCGCGAACCTAAGGTTGATGTTTGCGGGAAGGAATGTACAAGTAATAGTCAGTGCGATCTGCCGTGTGGAGAGTGTGTCCGCGATTATTGGAGTAATGAGAGAAGGTGTGAATGAGATTGGTTAAGGTGGGGGTTTAGGTCTTGTTGTGGGTGCCAGGTATTAGCCAGCTGCTACTATTTATCGAGAGTTTCTTTGTTTGAAATGAGAGGCAAGGGCAAGTTTCCATCTATATCGCCGCTTTTCAAGAGCAAAGGTAAAGTGTCTTGAGCGCTCTTGATCTGAAAAGGCGCAATAGCATTCTAGATATTGATTTGGGCATCAAAAGTTGGTAGGTCGGGCAAGGACGTCAAGTTGCCCTATTCACCAAAAAAAAACACGCATAGAAGAAGCACAAAGATGGCGGCGTAATCTTGCCCATGAACTACCCACCTTAGTACTGGTGCTGCCTGCGCCAGCTGCCTAGACGGATGAGGCTGATGAATCGTAGTAGTGTAAGATGATAGCCGCGTCAGATCGGGGGCCATTGACAAGGGATAAGCACACGGCTTACGTACAAAGATGGCTTGATATAAGAATTGTTGGTGCCCGCTCGCCAGTGGGCGTCTACAGTAATTGGACAGTGAGTTTAGCGGCAGACGCTCAGGCAGTTGGGCAGGCACGCAGCAGCCATGCCTACCTCGACCACCAAGCCCACCAAGCCAACCAATGCAAAGGCTGCCGACTCCAAAGCAGATTCTACAGCCTCTCAATGGGATCACAAGGTCAAGAGTGCATTTACTCTGGCGCAGAAGCAGTGGAAGCAAGCCAGACAAAACTTGCAAGATGTCGCCGCCAACGAGGACGACCCAGCGACAAAGCCTCGCCGCCTTGCCTACCACAAGGAGCTGGAACAGGCCTCTCTGACTCTGCTGAGCGTTATCGATGCTGCCGTAGAGGCCAAGGCTGCTTCGGTCGATAGTGTCCTCTTTCTCCGCATCATCCAGATCCGGGAGCATCTTGCAAGCACCTACATGACGTGCGAGAAGTATGGAGAAGCAAAGGAGCAATACAGAGCCGCTATGCGTGGCTGGAACAAGAGCAAGTCGCTCAAACATATGCCAAATGTCAAGGGAGGCAAGTCGGACCGTCTGGCAGCCTGCAGAAGAGGCATGGCCCTCGCAACCAGCCGCGATGCCAGGAGCAGCGGCGAGCCGCAAAAAGCACGCCTCCAGGCCCTCAAACTCGTCATGGAAAACATCAATGGCGATGCGCATATCAGTGTTGACAATGACATCAAGGTCTGCGACGACATCATCTTCCATCTCGTTGCGGCAACATATCCGCCCCCTGGCAGTGGAGAAGACAGCTACGAAGCCTGCGAGGCTCACATGCAGACGCTCAGCCAGGCAACGACAGAGCTCAAGACGGGCACAGGCAAGGCAACAGCCATAGTCAGCGTGCTTGCCCTCCGAGTCAAGGTGAGAGAGCTGGAACTTGTTGTCAATGACATGGGCGACTTGGATCGCGCCAAAAGCTTCTACCGCGAGCTCAAGGAGAGCGAGACGCACTTGTCAGAAGACGAATCGGTCGATGAAGGATACAGACTTCTTGCAAAGAGGCTCTTCTCTGACAGCGACAAGCTTGAAGCCAAGGCAGACGTGAAGCGAAAGGCTGTACAAAAATGGTCTCGGCCTCCAGCTCCATCTCCCGACGCCGAGTCGGCCAACAAGACGCCACAGTTTGCTCTATCTCGAAGTATGAAACCTTTTCTACCTCTTGTTGCTTTGCATAGCCACCAACCATTGACACGCCCGTGGCAGTTGACACAGCGGGGACCGATTTCAGTTTTACAAGTCTGGACGAGAATTTCAATAGCCAGCACCTTTTGCAGCCTGGCGCTGACGGTCTGTATGGCGTGGTGGCCGATGAAAAACAAAGGTGCAAAGCTCTTTGATGCTGTCGGGCCGGCAATAGCTGACTTGGGCTGCCATGGCGCAGAAAACACTGGCATGAAAATTGGCTGAAGCGTCTAGAGGAGTTTTCCCGGACCACTCTCAAGAAAACATCGGGCATTGGAAAACTCGGTGTTCGCCTCACAATCATCGACACTGGGGTTCATGCAAAACATCCACAGCTTGACAGGGGATGGAAGGGTCATTTCCGCGACTTTTCCAAGCTTACGCCTGTCGAGGGACGCAGCTGCGAGCAATCGCATGGCGACGAAATTGATCCGATTGATGAAGACGGCCATGGCACCTTTATAGCGGGGCTCGTTCTGAGACTGGTTCCCGACGTCGACTTGTATATTGCCAGAGTTGGAAGACAACGTGACGAGATGGCAACAGACGAAAATCTGGCATATAAAATTGGCAGAGTGAGACTTTGAATGAAGCACCAAACTTTGGCCCATTCACTACTAATGGACATGCAGGCAGTTCACTACGCTGTAAATACGTGGAAAACGGAAATCATCTCCATATCCATTGGTTGCGAAGGCACCCGCAGTGCCAGAGAAGCGCTCCGCGAGGCTATTCGCAAAGACGTCATTGTACTGGCAGCAACGGGCAACTCTGGCGACAGTCTAAGCCCTGCTTTTCCCAATAACGAGGACCGTGTCTTCAAAATATACAGCGCGTCGCTACGTGCTAAGCCCGACGACATGTCTGCGACTCCAACAGACTCCAAGTTTAGCTTCCACAGTCTAGGCAAGGATATTCCGTCAACGTGGCCCGGTCATCTGGTGCCCAAGCTTGCGTCGGATGTCTTTTATCGCTGCAAAACGAGAGAAAGAGAGGAAAAGAGAGGAAAGCAAACGGCTCACGTCTGTTCGGAAAAGTGTCGCACCTACGCTGCCATGAGCGGCACCTCCTTCTCGGCACCCATTGTCGCGGCCATGGTGGCCATCATCTACCAATTCTACAATACCTACAGCAGCAAGATGGATCCTTGCATACGCGAGGAAGCCGAAGGACTCAAGACGATTACATCTGTTCGACACATACTCGCAAAGATGAGCACGCGCACGGCCGGGCCCCTCTCTGGCATTCATTATCTATCGGCGCCAACATATCGCTCGGGAAGTGACTTCTTTTTCGAGCCGGACAAGCGCTACAGCGCCAAGGACGAAGCACCCGTGGCAGGGCGGACACCAGCGCCACGCAGGCCCAGGGATGACGACCAGAATGAGTGGAAACAGACATACGACGAGTTTATGTGGCGACGCCTGGTGCAGACGATTAACGACGGCAGGCGAGGTGTATAAAGCGCGATTGTATTGCTTCTCTCTCACAAGGCGCTTACGAGCATGTAGCCTTCTTGGCTGTCTCCTGAACCTACAATATGCTTCTCAAACGCAGTCTCGGGTAGCTCAGTTCCAAAATCTTGTTCATCGAGACAAAGGGTGGTGGCATTTGCCGACAAGTCTTGGTCGTCGTCGGAGCTGTCTAGGTAGCAATCGTCGGAGTCACTTGCATCCTCGTCTGACTCGTGGACAGCGTCATCGACGCCATATAGGTCGCCGCCTCTTCTCAGATCGCCGACTCTAGTTTTTCCGGTAAACAAGTTGCTTCTGATGCGGCGGAGCTGGTAGGCAAAGACATAACTGTCGGCGGGCGTGCCTTTGACCTCTGCTGTGGTGTCTGTCGACTGACTGGCCTTGGCCTCGGCTCCTTGGGCGCCCATGGACGGCTGCACAGTCACCATGGCCTTGAGCTGTGCTTCGATGTCTAGTTTGTGCGACGATGTATATTCAACAAGGCCTGGGCTGTGGGCGACTTTGAGACCCGTGATTACATATGCCGATCGGCCTGGCAGACGCAGTTTGCGCAGCCACTGACGTACCGCCTTGTCTTGCTGTAGCTGCTCTATCAAGCCGCTGGCGTCCTCTGTCGGCTCGAAAAAATGAGTCTCGAGCAACGAAGCCTCCCAGGACAGACTATCTTGGACAGAGCGCGCTGCTGAAATTTCGCCCTTGATGACGTCGAGGATTTGAGCCATGAGCCCGACGCAGACTGTGTGAGATTGCTTGCTCGTCACGGCAAAGTCTTTGATGACGGCACATCGTGGCGTCAGCTTGCCTTTGAGCTCGGGCGGAACGGCAAGGCGCTCAAAAGGTAGCGTGGGATCTTTGATGACTTGGCCAAGACGGATCAAATCATTGGGCTGGTAGACGGTTGTGGGAAGGGTAAAGTACGTTTTTGGAAAGACCATTTTGGAACAAGGTAATGAATGAAATGCACTGATTTTTTTGGTTTTCAGGCTCTGGTCGGCTTGTTGAAAAAGTGGCCCGAGGGGTTCCGAGTCAATGCCGGGCGGCTCACATGATATACAGAAAGTAAGCTCTTGACGTTTCCCTCACCAAGTCGCCTGGGGGGGGCTGACAATGATACCCAGCAGTGTCTTGACATTGAGCACCCAAGTTGCATGGGTCAGCGTCAGCCAGCCCCTCGTCTTGCCCAGCCCGATAGAGCAACGGGCCATTTTGTCTGGGGCCTTGGCCCATCATATTTCTTTTCCTCAGGCATGATAATTTTTTTTTTTTGCTTCTGCCGCTGAAGGAGAATAAGCAAAACGAGACAACAAGAAGCAAGCCGATAGACGCCTGGTGCACCAAGATTCCATGTCTATATTGGCTCTCGCCACAACACTAAGACCGAAGAGTCTGACATGCAGCTGCGCACAGTGAGGGGAGGCTGGTAGAGACACTGGCTGTCTGCTCACGCACATGTGCCGGCCCTTGGCTCCTTTACAATGTACGATCGACAAATGTGCTGACGAGAAGTGGTGAGCTTGAAGTGGGGGACGACAGCTATATGCCGCCGCCTCAGACACGGATGAGAAGCTGTCTTGTCTGTCGACTGTCAAGACGAGAGAGGTACAGAAAATGGAGCCTCGGCCCTGACGTGGAGGACCATGGTCGTCATTGGCAGTGGACACGCCGTCGTTGAGGATGAAGCCAAGACAATAACAACGACCTACTGTCCCAGCGACGCCGTGACGCTAACGCAGACATTGACGCGCGCCTCGGAAACTCGGATAACGACGATTACGCTCAACAAGGACATTGCTACGCCGACGCCGCCACCAGTGGATGAGTCGCGCACCTCGCCGGTAAATGTGTCTCCCGACATTAGCGCACCGGCAAAGATTGCCATTGGCATCAGCGTCAGCTTGGGCGTTGTTGTTTGTGTTTCGCTATGGTACTGGGCGACGCGCCGAAGACTGCGGCGACCTGTTGGGCGGCCCAGGAGTCCGAGGAAGATAAGTCCGAGTCCACCGTTGTCCTGGGTGCCTTCTTCGCCACCCAGTCCCGGCAATGATTGGCCCAATGTCCCAAAGCCAAAGCCAAAGCCAAAGCCGTCGGGTCCTCCAGCTCCCCCGTCGCCTCCAAAGCCGACAAAGTGGCCAAAGCCAAAGGAGTGGCCGCCAGAGGGCCCACTACATGTTCCAATGGATAAGAAGAAGCCCACACCTGACAAGCCCTGGGGTCCACCAGGCTTTGGAGGAGAAGACTTGCCAGAGAAACCAAATTCGAAGCCCAAGCCTGACAAGCCCTGGGGTCCACCGGGCTTTGGAGGGGAAACGTTGCCACAAAAACCAGAGGCAAAGGCCAAGCCCAAGCTCAAGGTGGATGTCAAGGTGAATGTGAAGCCTCAAGCGGAGCATACTGGATATGAAAAAG
Source organism: Ophiocordyceps australis (assembly GCA_002591415.1). Classification (NCBI taxonomy): domain Eukaryota; kingdom Fungi; phylum Ascomycota; class Sordariomycetes; order Hypocreales; family Ophiocordycipitaceae; genus Ophiocordyceps; species Ophiocordyceps australis. The sequence goes on along the minus strand of NJET01000210.1, from coordinate 13,393 downwards.
CAGGGTCGCTGCCACCTAATACGAAGCAAGGACCCGAAAGCCCCCTGAATGGAGAGCCGAGACAGCCGCGTCCCAAGCCGAAGCCTTTGAATCCACTTGGTGGCGCAACAGTGCAGCCACCATATACCGTAAAGCCACCAACGTGGCACACGCCGGGTAAGCTACCAGGGGGAAAGCCTGCTGTGGTAGCTCCAGAACGCCCCAAGAAACCAGAAGAGAGGAGGCCGTCTATTCCAACAGGACATGGACCCTTTGAACAGCCTAGCCGAGAAGCGCCAAGCCACACGACGAGTGATGGCCGTCCACGACCGCCTGGCCCCTATATCAATGTGCAGAGTCCTTCGGAAACAACAAGGCATCCGCCCATGCCAACCCCCCTCTCGCCAGACTATGAGGAAGATGGGATTGAGCCGCCGTCGGAGGACTTGGACGACTTGCAGTCAATTCTCATGGAGCCAGTGAGGGCCTCGGCTCACATGCCTAGATATACGTCGGCGAGTCGGCGCCCAAGACCCATGTCGACGTATGTGGGAGTAACGAGGTCGGGAAGACTTCAGTACGTACGAGAGCGGGATCGGGAGCGCCAAGAAGTGTCGTCGGGGAGACGACATACGGCAGAAGGGAGAGAGCGAGAGAGCTCTTCGTATCCTCGCACTGCTCGACAAGACTATGCTCGGCAAGTACACCAAGAGTATAGCCGAGAGGCTTACTACCCATCAGCGCCTGGGAGGTTCCATGTGCCAGCCTAGCAAGCCATGTCTATAATGTTTTTTTTTACGAAGAGTGAATTATGAATGATGCGACATGACATTTGTGTGTAAGCTGTCTCTGCCATGAAGAATGTGAGTGACATTCAACCTGGTTGACGAGAAAAATAAAAAGGCCAAACATGGTCTGTAAGCTGAGGGATACATGGTGAAGGGGAGTAGCGGCGGGGTGACACAGTGTGTAGGCAAGGTGAGCTTTTTGCCGTGGGGTTCTGCATCGAGGCTGGTGTGCGTCTGACTGTTTGCTGGATGCGGGGGATGGTGGGGGAGGCGGGAGAGCTGTTTGGGGATGTTGAGAGAGAATCGGGTGGTGCTAGGGGGTTGTAATATGATGTATTTTGGCAAGGATAAAGTGAGCGATTACATGTACATTTATAGGCACAATGATGAAGAATACCCATGAGTGTTGAAAGGAATAGGAATAAGCGCTAATTGTGGCATGGCGCAAGAGCAAAAGGCTGGAGGAGAATGTGTTTTTGCAAAGACTGGAGCAACAGGGGGGGGATGGAGACTGGCTTAATTCCGTGTCCCATGGTTGGATCCAGCATGGGATATGCAGAGACTGATGCTTGTCCAGTCTAGTCAAGGGATGAGAGAAGCGTTGGAATAAAGTTGGATACTACGGAGGAAGCTTTCAAAAGTCATGTCAGGGCAGGGATAATTTAGCTAAGCTACATTGGGAACGCCACTACCTAATTTAGCTGTGGCTTTTCCCTGCCTTCCTTGTACTTATTTCCTCCTTCTAGCTTAATGATTTCTTATACATGCCTTGGAATTCGTTTAATCCAAGCCCTAATCTTTTCTTGCCGGCTTAAGATGCCTACTAAGAGAGCAACATCATCGGTAGTCTTACCGCTATATTTAAAGGTAATTGCCGAAGCTCTCGTCGCAATATCTATAGGGCTATTACAAGATCCGTACGGGTTATAAAGATAAAGAAAGAGGGGAAGGTTACTATACGAAAATATATACGGGGCTTCCTAGCCTAATTTTCAAGCCTCAATTACAAGGATTCCTAATAAAAAGCAATTATCTAGACCCCTGCCCTGACATGACTTTTGAAAGCTTCCTCCGTAGTGTTGGCTTTTTTTTTAAATCATGGCTTGAGCGGCGAGGGGGAAAAGAGGCGCAGGGAGGATGATTGGGAATGGCTGTTGGTTGTTGCCCCTGACTGTCATTGTGTCGTTGGTTTGGATGAGTGGGCATGGGGCCAGAGGAGCTGAATCAGGGGTCATTTTGCCACGAGGCGAATTTTTTTTGGGTGAATGGAAATGTTGGTCCTAGATGATATAAAGTAGGCAAGCGTGCAGGACTCTCTCTCTTTACCTGGGGTGTCTTGTCTCTGGGCAAATGCGCGTTGCAGCAGAGCCGGCATGGCTTCACCGAGGCCGATACGACTCTTGATACTGGCCCTTTTTGCACTGGCTCTCTACCAAGGCTTTCCACTGGTGGGCAGATGGGCCGACTATGTGCGGCAGACGAATCCGCTATCGGGTCAGAGCGAGGTTGAGCAAAGCTTTGTAGCAACGGCAGAGGAGAGGGCATGTCTGCACGGGGCCTCAGCAGGCGACGAGGGGCCGATTCCGAATATTGTGCACTTTGTATATTTGCAGCACCTGCCGCCTCGAGGGTCCGACAGTGGCGACTTTGGGCTGGTGGAATATCTTGCGGTACGGGCGGCCATGGTGTCAATGCAGCCCGAGGCGATTTACGTGCACTATCGCTACACGAGCGGCAACTCGGCGCTGCTGGCGGAAATGGAGGCGCAAGATGAGCAGGGAGGGGGCATGATGCGACAAAACCCATGGCTGCGACGCCTATCGCCACACATCAAGCTAGAGCGCTACTCCGGGCCCGTCAAGCACTGGCTCAAGCACGCGGCGCACATGGCGGACGAAATGAGGCTGCGCATCCTGCTTGAGCTTGGAGGCGTCTATCTCGACCTCGACGTCTTTGCGCTGCGGCCATGGGACGAGTTGCGGCGCTCACGGGGCGTGGTGCTGGGCCACGAAGGCGGGAACCGGGGAGGTTTGTGCAATGCGGTAGTGGCGGCGCGGGCGGGTAGTGATTTTATAAAAGAGTGGCTGGCGACATATAGCGAGGCAGACTTGGATGCCGAGTGGAACTACCATGGCGTGGTGGTGCCGAAGCAGCTGGCTAGTCGGGGAGGGGTGTGTGCGTTGGCGCCGGATGCGTTTTTCTGGCCAACGTGGACGTGGAGACATGTGCGGTATATGCATCGAGTCTTGGACGGGGAGGAGGCGCGGGCGTGGAGGGCGAGTATGGAGCGGTGGGAGGGAGGGGGGTGGGAGGGACAGGTGGCGTATCATGCGTGGGGGCAAATGGCAGCAAAGGACTTGCAGAGGCTGACGGTTGGGCGGGTGAGGGGGGAGGAGACGAGGTTTAATTTGCTGGTGCGGCGCTTCCTGGAGGATGATTTGTAGATTTGGCTATGGTTGTAGAATACGAGATGGAGACATGCGACTATAGGGGTATGCTTGGATGCGACTATAAGGGGATATGCTTGGATGCGACTATAAGGGGATATGCTTGGACGGCAATACAAGTATAAAAAGTATTCTTCTCTCTCCACCTTGGTTCCAATACGACATTAGCAGCACTGCAAAAGTCAGTCCCATTGTCCACGGTGGCATTCAAGACGGAGCCAAACCTTGGCCCGCTGACACGCCGGATCGCAAATGCTCCTTGTTCTGCACGTGCGCTACACGCTGTTAGCTGCAAAGAGCCCCTTTGGTCTAGGAAACGAGGTGCGCCGTACGCAAAATGTGGCGTCGTGGTGAGCTGTCCAGTCGCCAGCGGCGGCGAGGGCGGCGGCGGCGAGGAAAAGGGCTAGAGGTAGGAGCTTCATGCTGGAGCGGGAGATGGAGACACGGAAAAAAAGAGGTGGTGAAGAGGGCGGTATAAAAAACTTGGCTTGGTGGCACTGAGAGGCTCAAGCGGTGTTTTTATACACTTTGGAAGCGAGCGGCCGTTGTCTGGTATAGAGTTTTTGGAGAAGCAGTCGTCTAGTATACTTTTTGAGCGTCGTCGTCTAATGATGGACTTTTCAATGGCGCCGTCGCACACGTGCACTTTTGCTTCACCTCTGGTGCATCCAATGGACGGCTCGTCTCTTCCTCCAGACACTGCAGACGCCGCCAACAAGGCCCTTTTGAGCACGCGTGTCCAAACTCTTGTCCGCCAAGCATCACCACTCCTCCGCTTTAGACGCCTCTTCCTCCTTGAGCCTCTGCACCAGCTTGCCCTGCATAAACGGACTCAAGCCCAAGCTACCACCTAGCGTCAGCACTACTCCACCAGTTACACAAGAGACGACGCCTCACATTCCCTCCTTGGTCACGATGCGATATGTGCCGCTGGGCTGCAGCCGGCCAACCACTTGCCCCGCGGCGCTCACCTCGACACTCCCCAAAATATCCTCTGGCCAGGCCGTGCGTCCAAAGTCGGGCGGATTGCGCCGGTCGCTCAAGTGGACCCAGCCGCCCACGCCGACGAGGGTGTGCGCCTGCGACACCACGTCGGGGTCTTGGTGGCCGTGCTGCGACACGACTTGGTTAAGCAGCGCGACGAAGCGGGCGTTTTGGGAAAAGGATTGCGGGGTGGGCGGGAGGGCGGTGCAGGTGCCAATGGCGAGGCGTGGGTTTGGCGGCTGCGAGTCGAGATAGGTGAGGACGTGTGAGGCTGGGGCGCCGGGGGCAGCAAAGACTTTCTAAGGCGGGTAGGGTAAGTGGAAGGGTGATTTGAGAACAAAGGCGGTGGAGTAGGGTGTTACAATTTCGGGGTTGGAGGCGAGGGTGGATAGTGTGCGGTGCAGCGCGAGGCCGCGGCGGGGCGCAAAGCGTGCTCCGAGGGCCAGCATTGCTGCTGTGCGTGGGCGTTGAAGCTGGAGCTGGGCCAAAGGTTCTGAGATTAAAGTCGAGGTTTTTGGGCGGGTCCAGTTGGAGAATAGCTAGTTGGGCATGGCTCCACTGTTTGCCGCGCCGATATGCAACAATGGGAATTGATTGCTGGCGATATGCAGCTAGCACGAGTCGTGTGCCGCTAGCAAAAGCCAATTAAGCCCCGCGACGCGTCGACGCGTCTCTCCTGCCGGCAACCACCAACGACGTCTCTTAAAAAAATAAAGACGTTGCTTCATCACGCCTCTGTTGAAGCCATTTTTTTTTACACACGTCTTTGCATCCAATTGTTTTCAAGCGTCTCTTTACAAGTCTTTACTCACGTGTCTCTCGTCTTGCGCGCGCCCTCTTTACCAAGGTCGCTCTTTAGGCATCTCTCCGCCTGCCCGAGCATGCAACAATGGACACCACGCCCGCCCCCATTTTCCGCAAAAAACGACCCCTCGCCTCCTCGTCATTGCCATCATCCTCTCCCGCCTTTGCCACGCCCGTCCACCCCCCCAAGGCATATGCCGCGCGCGCCCCCAAGGCCGCCATCCTACCCATCATCCTGCCCCCGACGACGCTGCGGCCGCTCGCCTTTCGCACCTTTACCAAGAAGCACTCGTTGACACTCACCTCGTCTGCGCTGCAGGAGCTGGCCGTCTTTGTCGGGCGGCACTGCGGCTCGGGCTGGCGGGAAGACGGGCTGGCGGAACGGGTGCTGGAAGAGGTGGCGCGGGCGTGGAAGAAGCGCAATGGCGGCGTCATTGTCGAGGGTGGGAATGTGCAGCTGGCGCAGATTCTAAAGACGATGGAGGGGAGTATGAGTGGGGGGAGGGTGGCGGGCGCGGCGAGGGCGGAGAGTATTATGGATGGGGTGGGGGATGAGGCGAGTACGCGCATGGGGCTGAGGCCGGTGGGGATGGTGAGGGAGAAGAGTGGTGTGGGCTTTGGAGGGGGGGGGGAGCAAGGGGATGGGATGGAGGAGGAGGAGGAGGCGGGCACGGATGTGCGGGCGTGGCTCAAGGTGGTGGATGCGTTTGAGCAGCCGCGGCTCCTCTTTAACGTGCACAAGAAGCATTTTGAGAGGCAAGTCTATTTTTCGAGCACTCGTCTCTATTCTTGAGCACTCTTGTTTGCTAACACTTTGGCTGCATAGAGACGTGGCCAAGGCGTCCGTCTTGTCGCCGCCGAGCCACAAGACGACAGCCTTTCGCAACCGCTACCACGTAATCCACCAGCGCCTGCAACGCAACGAAGCCCTCGACTCGCCCAGCATTTGCCGCTCGCGCAAGCGCCCCCGCACCAGCCAGGCACAGTCGCTGCACCTGACGCCCATTGCCAACATGCTGGGCCGGCACGGCACCAGCCACATGCTGCTCGGCCTGCTCATGACGCTGCCGACGGGCGCCCTGGCGCTCAGCGACCTGACGGGCAGCATTGCACTCGACGTGGGGCGCGCCGTGGCCATTCCCGCCGACGCGGCGTGGTTTTGCCCCGGCATGATTGTGCTGGTGGACGGCGTCTACCAAGAGGACAGCGGGCCGGTGGGCGTGGGCCTAGCGGGCAGCTCGGGCATTGGCGGGACGCTGGGCGGCACCTTTGAAGTATTTTTTCTCGGCCAGCCGCCGTGTGAGAAGCGCGCCGTGACGCTGGGCATTGGGGCGCCCGACGGGGGCATCGACCATGTTATTGGCGGCGGCTTTGGCTGGGTTGATTTTGTCGGCGTGGGCAGCGAGCGAGCCGTGGGCGCCAAGATGGCTCGACTGCAGCAGCGCCTGTTGCCAGCGCCCTCTGACGCGCCGTCTGAGCCTCGTGCTGGCCGCAACCGCATCATTTTGGTCGGTCACGTCACCCTCGACAATGCCCGCGCCCTGGCCGCGCTGGCCAAAATACTAGCCCTCTACGCCGCCGAGCCGCCTGCCGCGCTGCCCCTGGCCTTTATCCTGACGGGCAACTTTGCCTCGCACGCCGCCCTGTCGCGCCCTAGCTCCACCAGCATCGAGTACAAGGAGAGCTTTGACGCGCTGGCCTCTGTGCTGGCCGCCTTTCCCAGCCTGCTGACGGCGGCCACGTTTGTCCTGGTGCCGGGCGACAAGGATGCGTGGGACTCTGCCTTTGGGGCGGGTGCCGCGGTGCCGCTGCCGAGGGCGCGCGTGCCAGACTTGTTTACGTCGCGCGTGCGGCGTGCCTTTGCCGCGGCGAATGCAAAGGGGGGCAGGCAGGGTAGTGTGGCGGGCGAGGCGGTGTGCACGACGAATCCGTGTCGACTAACGCTCTTTGGGCCGAGGCATGAAGTAGTGGTTTTTTGCGACGACGTGTCTGCGCGACTGCGCCGCATGGCCATTTCCCCAGGCGGCAAAAAAAGGCACCACCACGACAACGACAACAATAACAACAACAACGACGACGACGGGGAAAAGCCACTACTAGCGCAGACCACGCCACACGGCAAAAGCATAGACGAGCGCGACGCCCAACGCCTCGTCAAGTCTCTCCTCGACCAGGGCCACCTCGCTCCCTTTCCACCCGCCTCCCGACCCCTTTACTGGGACTGGGCCACGGCACTGCATCTCTACCCGCTGCCCACCGCCCTGGCCCTAGTAGACGCGTCGGCTCCCCCGTTTGTCGTGTCGTACGAGGGCTGCCACGTTATGAATCCGGGGACACTGCTCGCTCCAGGCGGTGCCGTGGCGCGCTGGGTTGAGTACGAGGTTGGCCGAGGCGCCAGGGTGCGCGAGCAGAGGCTTTGAAAAAAAAGAGTGTCTGAAAAAAAAAAAGAGTGTGGGTGGGTGGTGGTGGAGGGTGTCGTCTTGTGTAACCTCAGCCAAGCCGGGGGGAATTTATTCTGGCAAGTCTTTTTTTTTTTTTTTATTCTTGCGAGTTGTTTACGCGGACCAATGGCTCGAGGTGCAAGTGTGGGTATTTTCTGCATCTCGGTTAAGCATCTCGACGCATCTGGGTATCCAAGCACGGCGTCTTTATTACAAGGTTGTATATATAAATCTCCCCGTCGCTTCCTTTTCTTTTTTTTTTTCAAGCACAAGCCTAGTAATTGTCTTTTTTTGCAAAAATAAACGCTTAAAAAACAGCCAAGCTCCATGGATATCTTGCCCACCCAAACAAAAAAAAAGAAAGAAGAGATCAAAAAACGAGAAAAAAAAAAGGCTATATATACTCCAACAACAACTCATCCTCGTCCAACACGCCAAACAATGCCTCAATCTCCTCCCTCACCCTCTCCAACTCCATAGCCACCTGCGTCGACACTAGTGTATACGCATACACCAGCGCATAATCCCCATCATCCACCGGCTCCGCATCATCATCTCGCTCCTCACACGCCAGGCGAAAGCTATACACCCTGGCCAGCAACTCATCCTTGGCGCCCTCGACGGCAGGCACCGCATCGCTAAGCGGATACTCGAGCATGACGCTCGACGCCAGCAGCTGCAAGACGAGACAAACCACGTGGCAGAGGCGGCGGCGCTCGGCGGCCGTGCAGAGCAGCAGGGCGCGCTCGCCGGGGGTGAGCGAGGTGCGGCGCTGGCAGACGAGGCGCATGGCGTAGAAGCCGTCGAGGATGCGGTGCGTGCAAGACATGATGCGGCCAGAGGCGGCGTGGGGAAATGGGCCGCGGAGTTGGAATTCAGACTGGGCGGCTGAGCGGAGGGAGTTGAGACGGAGGGCTGAGTTGCGCCCGTCAGTAGGCAAGACGGAGAAATAAAACGAGGTTGTGAAGAATGGGCAGTGGAGAGGGAGATGAAATAAAAGGAGGTTGTGAAGAATGGGCAGTGGAGAGGGAGATGGGGTGTTTGAAGCAAGCAAGATGGGGGGAGAAAAAAGGCCAACGCACCATATCGCTGCAGGGCCGCCTGCTCCCCCTCGCGCATATAATCGCGCGCCTCGCCTCCGCCCTCGTCGCCCAAGGCCTCGAGCGGCCCTCGCTTCCAAATCAGCCCCATTTGCAAAAACAGCACCGCCAGGCCCTCGCCAAACTTGCGGCGGGCCGAAATGGGCCACAGGACGCGACACACCACCATGCCCCAGACAATGCCCAGCGTCACCGCCACGACGCGATGCCAGGCAATTTCAAAAATATACGGATGCCGTCCGCCCTCGTCGTCGTCGTCGTCGTCGACTTGCTGCGATATGCTATAGGCATACAGGACAATGACATTGTAGGCCAAGAGGGAGATGCGGCCGAGGGGTGCCTTGTTGGCCACGAGGATGAGCCAGAAATTGACACACGACATTAGCCAGCCAAACAGGGCCAGGAGCCAGGCGTTGCCGCGCGTGGTGAGCCAGGCGAGACAGGCGCAGGCCGCGCCAATCAGGGTGCCGCGCAGACGTGCCGTCGACGTGGTGTTTGAGGCGCCCGTCGTCATGCCCACGACAATCATGTAGGACAAGAGGCCCCATTCGCCGCGCCATTGCTGGTACATGGGGCGCGTCGAGGGGATAAAGGCAAACATGGCCCAGGCAATGGCGCCAATGCCCACCTTGATGCCAAACAAGACGTCTTCGCGCGCCAGCAGCCGCAGCGCCGCCAGCGCCTTTTGCGACAGGCTGCGCAGCGCTCGGCTCGCCTGTGGTGCCGCGTCCCAGTGGAACAAGTCGCGCCGCTTCGCCATGGCTTCTGGTATGCCCCGAGGCAGCGCCGACTTGTGTACTGGCTTGCTCGTTGCCGGCTTTTGCTGCAGCAGCGGCTGGCTCTCCCCGCCGTCGTCGTCATTGTTGCTGCTGCTCCTGCTCCTCGAGCCGCCCTGCCGCCGCTGCCAAACCTTGAGCCAGCTCCAGCTTGGACTCAGCGTCTGCTCAGCATGCCCAACCTCCTCAAGCACGCCGAGATAGCCCTCCATTTCCTGCGCCACCGCCACCAGGGTAAAGGAAAAGTGGCCACAGGCTGCGGCAACCTCTTCAATGTCGGCGCGCGTCTTTTCCGACCGGCACCGCCCCAGCTCGATGCTCCGGTACAGCTCCTGCAGCGCCTTGGCCCTGGCATTCTTGTAGATGCCCAGAGCGTCGCGCAGGCTCTCCTGCAGCTGGTCATTGCCGCGCACCCTGCTCATCGACGTCTGGTCAAAGGGAGACTCGCGCAAAATCTCCGACAGCGTAAAGACGAGCGACTTGATGGACGGGCCCAGCAAGGCCATGAAGAGGGCAAAAATGTCCGACGGCGACTTGAAAAAGGGGGCCGTGCCTATACATGATTCCGAGTGCAAGTGGGGCGACGTTGGTGGGCGCGCCTCGTCGTCCGACTCTTCAATCACAGACAGCGGCCGCCTCGTGTCCTCAATGAGCAGCGACAGGGACCGGCTGAGGCGTGGCGACAGCGGCGGAGCTTCCGTCGGCGTCGTCGGCGGCCCGGTATTCACTGGCGCCTCCTTGAGCAACGAGAGCTGCACGTCGAGAGCGCTGCGCAGGCCGCCAATGGCTTGACTCAGCGCCTCCTTGGACTTGCAGAGGCGCTTGTCGAGCTGGTAAATGCTTTCGCGGCCGACAAGGTAGTACTCGAGCTTGGCCTCGCGCAGGCACTGCGACATCTTGGCATAGGCAGCGTCGTAGCGCGCAGCCATTTCCTTGTACTCGGGCGACGCCACCTCTTGCTCGGATCCGTCGAGAAAGCTCTTTGTAATCAAGGACAGCTTGTCGCCCAAGCAGACAGTCGACGTGGCCAAGCACGAGCGCAAGACGTGGCGGGCCGAGACGCGCCAGACGAGCAGATTGACAGCCACGGTAATGGTGATGCCCATGAGGAGCATCTTGAGCACCTGGACAATCTTGTCGTCGGAAAAGTAGCCGCCCTGGATAGAGTCCTCCTTTGTAACAATGGAGATGATGGCAATCGAGGCCAGCGTAGAGGCAACATTGACAAGCGGCTGGTTGAGCTTCTGCTTGACCCAGCCAATAAAGCCCAAGCCGCCGCCAATGGACAGCACGAGAACAATGGCATACGCAGGCGCCGCCGAGCCGGTGCTGGAGCGCGACGCCACCACTGCCGCCATGGACAGCACGCTCACCACCACGGCATAGCCAACAGCTACAATGGCCACAAAGACGGCCTCGAGCATGGAGCCCACAGTGCGAGCAGGGTGGAAGTAGACGGTAATGGTGGCGACAATGTGTTTGCCGTCGCGACGGCCCAAAAAGTCGGACAGCAGCGGCCAAAAGGTGCCCAGGCTGCCGAGCAGGTAGGCAAGCGTGCACTTGAGCACCTGGTGGCCCACGGGCGAGTCGACCCATTGCCATGCGGCGAGCGCCTTGTTCCACGCGGTGTGGCGCTGCGGCCCAAGAGAGCCAAGGGCCATGGAGCGAGGCGGCGAGGCGGCGCCATCAGACGACGACGTTGAGGCTCGAAGCGTGAATTGGCGTCGAGACCGCTGCCCGGTTCGCGGAATGACAAAGGTGCCGTTGCGAGTCTTCTACAGCCAACAAGGCAAAACAAGGACGGGTTAGATGCGTGGTGCAAGCCTCGAGAGGTTTAAATGGATAAAAAAGAGGAGCGAGGGAGGGCAGAGGAATACACATCTCTTTGACGGACGAGCACGAGGCCAAGCCGCTGGTGAAGAGGGCGGCGACGAGCTTGGACTGGGGCGCATTTCTCAAGCCGCCGCTGCCCTACTTTTTCTTCTTCTTCTTGTCCTGTTGCTGTTGTTGTTTATCCGTCTTGGGCCAAGCAGGATGACATCTGCGCATCGCAAGCCGTCATGACGTAGAAAACCCCCCCCCCCAAAAGACGGCAAAAAAAGAAGAGAATAAAAACCAAATCCTCAACTAGAGGCGTTTCCCCGTTTGCTTGCTCCCCAAGTTGTGCTTGCTTCGTCATGCGCAAACATGTAAAACCCAACGAGCCCAATTTATTATTTTTTTTATTTTATTTTTCCCTTGGTCCAGGCCGTCGTGCCACCTTGGCGCGTGGGTAATAAGCCAAGCTTGCTTTAAATTCGGGACAAGGAAAAAAAAAATAGACTTGGTAATTTTTTTTTTACATGCATCATGCACGTCTCACGTCTGGCGGGAGTTGGGTCTATTCCTAATTGGGGGAGGAATGGAGGGTGGGTTTTCGGCATGCCTCGAATCTGCGGGCCGTCGCTTGGCAGGCCAAGATATTAAAAATAAAAATAAAAATAAAAAAAAGATGGAAAACGTGATGCGCTGCCGGGGGGGGTTTTTGTCGCAGAGCTGGCTCGTGTCATGCTTTTTCGGGTTGCATCTAGGCGAGATTGCCATGTTGGTGCTTCAACGCACGCATCACGCACTCGTTTATTCCTACACGCATTGAGCGTCGATTTGGCAGAGTCGAGCATATACAGCCCATCGTCGATTGACGGCTCATTGCCGTGTACATGAACCCGGCGATTAAAAAAAACTCCCTTGTCCTATCCATACAAACACGTTTCACCTACCATAGCTTTTGCTTGACAACTGCCAACTTTTGCTCACTTCTCTCCGCAGAGCGCTCCCAGCCCCCTTGAACCTTGCTCTCCCTCTCTCCATGACCCGTCTATTCGCAACCATGGCTTCATCAACCGCTAAGCGTTTTGCGCCGCTTCGTCCTCGTCCCGGCGACTCCCATTTGGATTTACCCAGGTTACGCGGCATCGTCTTTGACATGGACGGCACTCTATGGTGAGCTTCACCAAGCCTTTTTTTTTTTTCCTTTTCCCATGGGAAAAATATAAATGAGGGGAAAAAATAAAAAAGGAGGAAATCACTCTTTTTTCAAGAGAAGCTCTGACCATGTCTAGCGAGCCCCAGACATACATGTTTGGCGAAATGCGCTCCCATCTCAAGATTCCAAAATCTGTCGATATTCTTCAACATATTGACTCCCTCCCCCCTCCCGACCAAGCCGCCGCCCACCAGGCCATTTGCGACATTGAGACCCGCGCCGCCGCCCTCCAGGTGCCCCAGCCAAACCTTGCCCTCCTCATGGCCCATCTCGACGCCCGCGCCCTCCCAAAGGCTATTTGCACCCGCAACTTTGACGGCCCCGTTCGCGCCCTCTTGGCAAAGTTCTTGCCTCCAGATACCCTCTTTAGCCCCATCATTACTAGACACTTTCGCCCTGCCAAGCCTCATCCCGCTGGCATTCTCCACATTGCTGCCCAGTGGGGGCTGCCCGACGCCTCGGGCCTCATCATGGTGGGCGACTCGATTGACGACATGACGGCTGGCAGGAGAGCCGGCGCTGCAACGGTCCTGCTCGCCAATAATGTCAATGGCCAGCTCTTTGACCACCGCGACACTGACCTCGTCATTCATAGATTAGACCAACTCATCGACATTCTCGATGACGGCTTCCAAGGCAGGGAGATTGCTGCTTCCTGACTCTTCTCCACTCCGCGCCCTTGTCGTCGAATTGGACAGCCAACTTGGACAAGCTCAATGCAACTTTAAGCGCCGTCAATCAACGTTGTATAAAACATCAACACCAGCACACAACAATACATCACGAGCAACAGAGAGCACTGCATGTCAGTGACTAGCGCGGTAATAAGCGTCTTCTTCTTCCCATTCAAGCCATTCCTAGACGATCCCGACGCCCACGTTGCTATAGCATCAATTCTTTGCAGACAAAAATCAAGTCAAATTCCAAAGGCTGTCACCATCATATGTAGCCCTCTATGCTGTATAGATAGCATGAGGGATGAAGCGCCTCTCCTCTGCAGTGAGCTCGCTCCTTTAAAATGACACTGGGCCCCCTTTTTTTTTCAGAAA